>OY757920.1:90143267-90208267 GCA_963585895.1 Sepioteuthis lessoniana
ACTGTGTAGTGAATCAGACGTTGATGGCTATAGATATCTCTTCTACTTATCTATTTACACAGATGAGCCGGCACACTTGTATGCAGAAACAAAGAGACAAACAAAAACAAATACTCTGGCATAAATAGATGAAATGATAAAAAAATCAAATGGGTTTTCACGACTTTATATTCGCACTTGCGCGCTCCAGTATTAACATTTATAATCACAATCTTGCAACTTTTCAAGTATTTTAAACGTCGTTCTGCACTTTCAGTGTTTTCTTTGAATAAATTTCCAGTGCCATGCACTTTTCTGCATGCATTACTTGAGACCCTTACGTTTTGATGGAGAATGGGGCGTGCTAAATTATAATGGGAAAAGCTGTTTTTCTTATTAGGAAAACTGTTCCCGTTTGAGAGTAAAAGAATAGTTATTGGGGGCACCTCAGAATAGTATTAAGTAGATACAACTGTCCGTTGTTAGTTCAAATGACTGCCTATATTTAGGTTATTCAAAAAGTAGACATTTTAAGAAAGGGAATAAAATCTTATTTGTGTTTGGTCGCTTCACGTATTATAATCGTTAGTAAACTAGATAAGCGAACCACCACTAGTGAGTTCGATGGTTGGTTGGTTGGTTGGTTGGCTTGTTGGGTTTTATGGCATATCAACCTTTGTTGGTTATTTAACACCAAATCCATTTTTATGCAAATAGTTAGTTCTATTTCAAAAAGTTCAGTTTAGCATGAGTACTCAGTTTAATTGTCAAACGCATTTCTATTTCAAGCTATTCAGTTTATTCAAACAGTTCTAATTCAGCTAATATAAAGCTGGCAACCGTAGTCGAGAGTGACCAGAAGGCACCCTTTTCAATAGCTACGACACAGAGGTGTAGGGGAGGGCGCTGCTCCTTCCCCTGGATTGCTCTACTTTACCCTTGATACGTTCCTTGTATTGCTGAGTGTAAAGCAAGGAGGTATCAAGTACCATTTTTCGTACCTACAAGTTTTTGGTATGACCTGACCTAGAATTGAACCCAGATCTCCAGGACCACTGGCGAACACTTTACCCTCTATAGTCTAGTATAAGTACAGATTTTGTTTACACATAGTTAAATGCCAAAACAGTTCTGTATTAAACAATTCAGTTTAGTGTTAGTACAGTTTGAATGACAAAAACAGTTCCATTTCAAGCAATTCAGTTTAGCATAAGCACGCAGTTTAAATGTAAATACAGTTTAATTGTCAAAAACATTTCTATTTCAAGCTATTCAGTTAGGTCAAACAGTTCTAATTAAAAAAATTCAGTTTAGCATAAGTAAGCAGTTAGTTCTATTTAACCCATAATTAGGGCCCTATCAGGTGCTACACGTCCGGACCGTAGTGAACTTGGGATCACAGGCAATGAAGAGGTGCTCCGCATTCCTCAAAGCTCCAGCATCACTGGAACCTCACCATCAGATCATTTAGTGTCATATCAGGACACTCATTGGGGGGAGGGCTTGCCCCTCTGCATAGTTGTAGTCGGTGTATTCTACAGCCCCAGCCGACTGGGCAATAGTGAGTTCGAATTTCACTGGGTGCCCCATACATCCAGCCTTGTGCCACATATAAGAAAAGCTTTGTAAATAAAGACTTGTTTGGTTTGGTTTGGTTTTATGGGATATCAACCATTGTAGGTTATTTAATGCCAAATCCGGTTTATACATATATATTAGATATATATGATTTGTAAACATAAGTCAGCAAAGTTAAATGGTTCCAAGTATTTGCTATGTATCACTAACGTCAGTCATTTTTTACACATAGTTTAATGATCAAATATTTCTATTTCAAACAATTCAATTTAGCGTAAGTCAGAGTTAATTATTTTTAATATGAATAATTCTATTGACTACTATTCATTTGTTTTCACAGAGTTAAATGGTTTTAAGTGTTGCTATGTAACTGTTACAATTGAACATCAATCATTTGTTTGCGTACATTTAAGTAGATATACATATATGATTTAGTGTGAATAGTTTCTTCGTTATTTCATTTTTAAATGATTTTGAACAAACTAGTTTGCACACTAATATTGCTAATGTTTCTACACAATTAAATAGTTTCAACTATTGCTAGCTTACACTTTAATTCTATTTATTTGATGTGATTTCAAACATTTTTATTAACACAATTTATTCTATTTGTCAGCGCTTATTTGTTGGCACACATTTTAATGGTTCCCCGTTTTGATATGTATCACTAATAATTCTATTAGACATCAGTCATTTGTTTATAAACAGTTAAATGGTCAAACAGTTCTATTTAAAAAAATTCAATTTAGCGTAAGTCAGATTTAATTATCTTTAATATGTATAATTCGTTTGACAATTATTCATTTGTTTTCACACAGTTAAATGGTTTCAAGTATTGCTATGTAACAGTTACAATTGAACAGCAATCATTTGTTTACGTACATTTAAGTGGATATACATAAGATGCAAGGATTAGAACTAATTTTTTGCTCATTAGTATTGTTATTGTTTCTACACCGTTAAATGGTTTCAATTTCTATCTAACATTTATAATTATAGTCAATATTAATCATTTGTTGCAGACAGTAAAAGGGTTACAAGTATTGCTATTAAACACTAATTATTCTATTTAATTTTACTTATTTATTTGCACACGAATAAATGGTTCCAAGTTTTGTTATGTATCACTAACAATTCTATTGAACATTAGTCATTTGTTTTCACACGGTTAAATGTTCAAACAGTTCTATTTCAAATAGTTCAATGTAGGACAAGTCATTTGTTTGCTTTCAGTTTAAATATCAAACAGTTTTATTTGGCCCATAGTAGGTTATGAATGGGTACTCCGCATTTCCCAAAGCTCCAACATTAATAAAGCCTCACCATCAGATTGCTTTATGTCATATGTAGGACACTCGATGGGAGTGGGGTCTTACCCCTCTGCTGAGATACAGTCGGTATATTTTACTTATTTAGATGTGATAAAAATTAAACTCTGTTGGGAATGATTGTCTTTCTATTAGCGACAAATATTAACAGTTTGACTAATTCACTTATTTCTTGTTGCAAGAATTCTGGATGCGAAACGAACAATCTATTTCAAGTTAAAAATCAAAGATTCCCTTTGTAATATCTTAGTGATCTGTCTGCTGAAAGTAGGTTTTGTCTCTTACACGCTCTTATATAAACGTAATATCATCAAAACATATGTTCAGTTTCAAAAACACATGAAAGCGCATCATAATATACTCAGAACATAATAATCAAGGATGTAATCAGAACAACACGGGGTGTTCCTGGCGTAAGGAGGCGCTCGAGATGTAATGCTTATTGTCATAGGAAATGAGTGCGGTAAACCAAGTTCAAATCTGCGTCTTGACTATTTGCATTTCACATGGCGCGATAGGTAAATTGTAGGTAAGACTGGGCTCTTTTACCTTAGTACAGTAACTTGTCTACGAGAAGGAAAACCCTGAATTCAAAACCTTTAAAATTCCTCTTTAAGAATAGACCTTGTGTCAAATCCACATTGCTTTTCATTCGCTCGAAAAAGAAGCAAAAGTATGCAAAGAAACTGGATTTCTGTTGTACTTTAGATGTGACATTAGGTTTGTGTATTTCCAAACTCATTCCATAAAATAAGCCCAAATTTATTAGATGCAGATTTATAATCTATTAGACAAAGTAAGAGACCAGTAGTTCAAAAAGATGATGTAATGCAGAAAAACTGGGGTCATTCTTTGATTTAGAGGCCAAAAGTTAGTCTAAAACAAGTGACAGATTTAATTTTGAAATATCAAGAACGAAGACAGAATGGACTTTAACAAAAAAAAAAAAAAAAAATCTGATTTGACAACGGGAAATATGTGAGTTTTTAAAACGTAAAAGCAAACTCACAGTCTAAATCAGAGGTCCTTAATTAAAAAAAAAACTGAATCGTTTGAAATCAAATTTTTATATTCAATAGTGAGTTTAAACAGCGTACTTATGCATGACTGATTGCCCAGTCGGCTGGGGTTGTAGAATACACCGACTGCACCTCTGCAAAGGGGTAAGACCCCTCCCCAATGAATGTCCTGGATATGACATTAAACAGTCTGATGGTGAGGTCCAAGTAATGTTGGGGCCAGGGGGAATACGGAGCACCCCTTCATTGCCATTGCTCCCAGGTACACTCTGGCCCGGCGTGGTAGCACCTGATAGGGCCCTATCTATGGGTTAAATAGAACTAATGGCGTACTTATGCTAAACTGAATTGTTTGATTAAACTGAATTGCTTGAAATAGAAATGCTTTTGATTATTGAACCATACTTACATTTAAACTGCGTGCTTATGCTAAACGGAATTATTTGAAATTGAACTGTTTTTTGACATTGAAACTGTACTTACACTAAACTGAATCATTATATATAACTGCTTGAATAAACCAAATAGTTTGAAATAGAAATGTTTTTGAAAAACTGTGTACTCATGCTGAAACTGAATTGTTTGAAATAGAACTGATTATTTACATAAAAATGGACTTGGCGTTAAATAACCGACAAAGGTTGATATGCCATAAAACCAAACCTAACCAATGCTAAACTGAACTGTTTCAAATACAACTATTTTTGACATTTAAACTGTGTACATATGCCAAACTGATTTGTTTGGAATAGAACTGTTTTGACATTTAAATGTGTATAAACAAAAACTATACTTATACTAAACTGAATTGTTTGAAATTTTTTATCAAAATAACTTAATTCAGCGTTAAATGACCCGAAAAGAGTTGGAAGGCAGTAAAATAAAACCAACCAACCAACCAACCAACCTCCTGTTCAACACACTTACTTCACCGTTTCTCAGTTTTTTTTTTTAATTCTTGAAAAAAGAAAAAATATTTCTGTCTTAGTTGGATCCCAACTTTTCCTCACCTTTTGATGATTATTTACTAACCTTGGTAAAGGCAGAGGGCCGGGGTACCCGGTGAGAATCGAACTCGCTAACAACGGTCTGCTAATCCAGCTTGCTAATCATTACACCTCATGCGGTGCTTTTTAGATTGAAGTAAAGAGAAAGACAAATCAATAGAAGTGAATCATTTTTCAAACTCCGACAAGTGTGAGTTTAATTCCGCCATTTATATTCTAAATATGTGAAACAAAGAAACGCATCACAAACGATCAATTACCGGCGTCGACCTCTTCATTTCATCGTGTTGGATTTGTTTAACGGACCGATCTACTCACTTCCGCCTGTTTCTAATATCTCCTCCATTAGAAGCAAATGACCTGCCCACATGTTGTTTATACAACAGCAATTAAGTTAGGTTAATTAATCATTAACTCTACATTTTAAAGAATTATGACATGATCCATACATTTCGCGCGTTTTATTTCATTTTTTATTTTTTAAAACATTTTTAGCTTAGATGTTCGGTAACTTTTTTTTTGAATAGACCCGATGCTTCCGTAATAAGTGAGCCGATCCTGTGAAGTAGCTGATATATGGTTATCTTGTTTAGACAGCCTTATAATTAGTCCCAGTACAACCAAATATTTTGTTGTTAATCTCATTCATGTATTATTATTATATTCTTTGCGAGTTTTTCATACCAGGGTAAGTTGATGGTCTTTCACTGGAGGTTGAGTGACAGCAAGTCTCCTCAAGTCTCCAGGACTCTTCTCAATATTCTGGCCGTTCTCAATAATGTAATAGTTTGGATGGTCTCCACTCGTCCTCCAACTTCTTTAATTACTGTGCCAAAAGCACCAATTACGATTGGTATAATCGTCACCCTCATGTTCCACAGTTTTTTCAATTCTTTAGCAAGGTCATTCTTTCAGTTTTATTGTGTGGTCAGCCGAGACAGCAAAGTCGACAATTTTGCAAGTTCTCCTTTTTCTGTTGCTTATTATTAGGTTTGATCATCTGGCCGAGATTAGGTGATTCGTTTGTATGTCAAAGTCCCATAGGAGTCTTTGTGTGTCATTTTGTAGGACAGCTGCTGGGTTGTGCATATACCATTAGTTGGTATGGTCAAATCTAAATTTCTTGCACATATCCCAGTGGATCACCTTGCCGACCCAGTCGTGTCTAGTCTTCTTCTTCTTCTTCTTCTTCTTCTTCTTCTTCTTCTTCTTCTTATTATTATTATTATTATTATTATACTCTTTAAGAGTTTTTCACACCAGGTGGTTTTTCACTGAAGTCGGAGTGATAGCAAGTCTCCTCAGATCTCAAGGAATCTTCTAAGTATTCTCGCTGCTCTTAACAGTGCTGTGATCTGTAAGGTCTTGATTCTTCCTCTGATTTCCAGTTCTCTCAGTTATTTCCCGGTTTCTTGTGGACAGTTCCAAGTGCACCAATTACAATTGGCATCACCGTGACTTTAAGGTTCCAAAACCTTTTCGTATCAGTAAGCTCCAAGTATTTTTTTCTCTTTTATTTACACTTTGTTATCCGATAGAACGACAACTTTCACCAGATGACGAATTCTTTTCTTGTAAATTATCACTTGGTCTGATCTTCTGGCTGGGATTGGATTATCCGTTTGTCCTTCAAAGTCCCAGAGAATTTTGTGTGTCTCATTTTCTTGGGCGGATTCTTATTTGTTCATATTCAGACCCGGATTGGTAGTACCTTTTTGGATACCACTCCGGGTCTGAGAGGACCTTATAGCGATGGCAATGAAGGGGTACTTCGCATACCCCAAAGCTCCAGCATTACTGGCACCTCACTCTCAGATTGTTTAGGGTTATATCCAGAACACCCTTCCTTTGATTTCTCGTCCTTCCATGCTTTTTTCCAAGCCCTTAAAGACAAGTGCACCAACCACAGTTAGAATGACCATTATCCTAATATTCCCTTGTGTTTTAGTTCATCAAGCAATGTCCAAGTATTTGTCTATCTTTTCACTCTGTTGTCTTCCGGGACAGCAAAATCCCCCGGGGAATTTATTTTTCTTCCAGAACGACAAAATCCACAGGAGAATTTATTTTTTCATTTTGGAAAGACAAAATCCTCAAAATAATTTACTTTTTTCTTCTGGAACAGTAAAATCCACCAGAGAATTTTTTTTTCTTCCGGAACGGCAAAATCCCCCGAAGAATTTATTTTTTCTTTCGGAACGACAAAATCCCCCGAAGAATTTATTTTTTCTTTCGGAACGGCAAAATCCCCCGGAGAATTTATTTTTTTCTTCCGGAACGGCAAAATCCTCCAGAGAATTTTTTTTTTCCGGAACGACAAAATCCACCGGAGAATTTATTTTTTCTTTCGGAACGACAAAATCCACCGGAGAATTTATTTTTTCTTCCGGAACGACAAAATCCACCGGAGAATTTATTTTTTCTTTCGGAACGACAAAATCCACCGGAGAATTTATTTTTTCTTCCGGAACGACAAAATCCACCGGAGAATTTATTTTTTCTTTCGGAACGGCAAAATCCCCCGGAGAATTTATTTTTTTCTTCCGGAACGGCAAAATCCTCCAGAGAATTTTTTTTTTCCGGAACGACAAAATCCACCGGAGAATTTATTTTTTCTTTCGGAACGACAAAATCCACCGGAGAATTTATTTTTTCTTTCGGAACGACAAAATCCACCGGAGAATTTATTTTTTCTTCCGGAATGACAAAATCCACCGGAGAATTTATTTTTTCTTCCGGAACGACAAAATCCACCGGAGAATTTATTTTTTTTTCCGGAACGACAAAATCCACCGGAGAATTTATTTTTTCTTCCGGAACGACAAAATCCACCGGAGAATTTATTTTTTCTTTCGGAACGACAAAATCCACTGGAGAATTTATTTTTTCTTTCGGAACGGCAAAATCCCCCGGAGAATTTATTTTTTTCTTCCGGAACGACAAAATCCTCCAGAGAATTTTTTTTTTCCGGAACGACAAAATTCACGAAAGAATTTACTTTTTTTTTCTTCTGGAACAGTAAAATCCACCAGAGAATTAATTTTTTTCTTCCGGTACGGTAAAATTCCCCGGAGAATTTATTTTTTCTCCCGGAACGGCCAAATCCACTGGATGATTTATTTTTTCTTCCGGATCGCCAAATCCACAAGAGAATTTATTTTTTTCTTCTGGAACGGCAAATTCCCTGGAGAATTTATTTTTTCTTCCAGAACAGCAAAATCCAGCGGAGAATTTATTTTTTTCTTCCGGAACGGCAAAATCCTCCAGAGAATTTTTTTTTTCCGGAACGACAAAATCCACCGGAGAATTTATTTTTTCTTTCGGAACGACAAAATCCACCGGAGAATTTATTTTTTCTTCCGGAACGACAAAATCCACAGGAGAATTTATTTTTTCATTTTGGAAAGACAAAATCCTCAAAATAATTTACTTTTTTCTTCTGGAACAGTAAAATCCACCAGAGAATTTTTTTTTCTTCTGGAACGGCAAAATCCCCCGAAGAATTTATTTTTTCTTTCGGAACGGCAAAATCCCCCGGAGAATTTATTTTTTTCTTCCGGAACGGCAAAATCCTCCAGAGAATTTTTTTTTTCCGGAACGACAAAATCCACCGGAGAATTTATTTTTTCTTTCGGAACGACAAAATCCACCGGAGAATTTATTTTTTCTTCCGGAACGACAAAATCCACCGGAGAATTTATTTTTTCTTTCGGAACGACAAAATCCACCGGAGAATTTATTTTTTCTTTCGGAACGACAAAATCCACCGGAGAATTTATTTTTTCTTCCGGAACGACAAAATCCACCGGAGAATTTATTTTTTCTTCCGGAACGACAAAATCCACCGGAGAATTTATTTTTTCTTTCGGAACGACAAAATCCACCGGAGAATTTATTTTTTTTTCCGGAACGACAAAATCCACCGGAGAATTTATTTTTTCTTCCGGAACGACAAAATCCACCGGAGAATTTATTTTTTCTTTCGGAACGACAAAATCCACCGGAGAATTTATTTTTTCTTTCGGAACGGCAAAATCCCCCGGAGAATTTATTTTTTTCTTCCGGAACGACAAAATCCTCCAGAGAATTTTTTTTTTCCGGAACGACAAAATTCACGAAAGAATTTACTTTTTTTTTCTTCTGGAACAGTAAAATCCACCAGAGAATTAATTTTTTTCTTCCGGTACGGTAAAATTCCCCGGAGAATTTATTTTTTCTCCCGGAACGGCCAAATCCACTGGATGATTTATTTTTTCTTCCGGATCGCCAAATCCACAAGAGAATTTATTTTTTTCTTCTGGAACGGCAAATTCCCTGGAGAATTTATTTTTTCTTCCAGAACAGCAAAATCCAGCGGAGAATTTATTTTTCTTCCGGAACGACAAAATCCCCCGGAGAAGTTTTTTTTTTTTTTCCGAAACCGCAAAATTTACCTGAAATTTTATTTTTTCTTCTAGAACGGCAAAATCCACCTGAAAATTAATTTTTTTCTTCCGGAACGACAAAATCCAGCGGAGAATTCATTTTTTTCTTGCTAATCAACACTAGGTTTTGTCTTCTTGCTGAGATTAAGGGATCCGTTTATATCTAAAAATGCCTGAGAATTCTAATCATTTAATTCTTTCGGTCGGATTCTGGTTTTTGTATGTACCATTTACCAGAATAATCAAATTTTCATTTCTTGCACAATTAGTCTTTTTTTTTTTTTTTTTTTTCTAATCTACTAATTGTGTCCTTGTATAGATGCAACAACGCAATCGTCAATGTTGGCGAGTCTTCTTCTTTTTCTTGATATGTTTAGTATGTCAATCTTTTCTCTCAAATGTAAAGCTTTGTGAATCGTCATCAATGTACTTGTCTTTTGGTCCATTTGCCTGAGTTTTGTTCTTGTGTGTTTTAAGAATGATCTTTGGTATCAAACAAGGTGTTTATTCTGAATTGAATTACAACGACCAGAAAATCCACCGAACACCTACGCACAGCATACGGGAATACTGGGTGGCTGTTTCGACCTTACTAGGTCTCATCAGCAGTGTATACCGTTATCTCCACCACTGGAGATCGAATCAGCGACCACAGATTCAATTCACAATATTAATTCCTCTATTTAAAAAAGATAAGAAATAAAATAAAATAAAAATATGTACAAGGTGTTTATTCCTTTGATGAGGTTTCTGCTGCAGTTCTGTTTTGAGAAACTTTCTTGTTCATTGAGGCACTCTTTTCTTATTTTTTCTTTGATCTCCGCTTGTCTGATAGTGTCCATTTCCAGTATTCCTAAGAATTTGTAATTTTTCTTCCCTCAAGCATTCTGATTTTTTCCTTGTCTCTCAATTCTGTTCCTTCCGTCTTTTGTCTATTCTTACTTTATCAATATAGCACATTTTAATGCCAAAATCTATTCCTCTATCCGGGTGGTATATTCTGGTTGTTTTTTTTTTTTCAGGGTTTTCATTTTTCTGCATTGGTATCATCCATATACTTTAAATGATTTATCTTTTTCGCGATTTTAAAGAATTTGTAGCCTCCTGTGCACTTCGTACGTATGTAATTAAGTTTCATCATTGCTATATATATATAGCAGTGGTGAAAGTGAGTCCCTGGAAGATAGTTCTTTGGAATTTCACCACTGTTTGGATTTGTTCTTCCGCTTCTAATTCCACTTTCTAGTTTTCCATAAATTTGACCGATATCTTGTACATTTTCAGACACTCTATTATAATCCATTTTTGTGGGATCATATCTGCTATATACTCAACTGGTGATTAGTAATGGGTATGTCCCATTCCTCATAAATATGTTGTACACTATTGTGAGAGAGAGAGGATATTTTTACTAAGAAGTCACCACTAGCAGTGGGCACCTTCTTCACGCTGCTTGGCGAGTATTGTATTTTGTTTATGTTATAAAGATTTCCATATGATTTACAACGTCTGTTTTGGTTATTTCTCATTTAGTAACCTTTTGTTCGGTTACAACAATATCGTTGGCCTTTTTTAGTCTATCCATGCCATACCTATATTTTCCCGCCTTGTTATGGCCTCTTCTAGGGTATGCTGATATATATTCGGTTCTTCTTGTTTCCTTGTGGCATCCTTTCTGTTCTTCCGGAAATCGTCCGCAGCATACAAGAGAGTAATAGCGATCTTTTTTTTATCCGTGCAGTTAGGCTTTTCCCCATACTAGGAAAACATGTTATCGCTCAATATTTATTTTGGGATGGTTACTTTTTAGGGTTCCTTCAGGATAAGGGTAGTTTTGCATTTCGTCATCTATTAGGGAATGCTTGTTTATTAAAGGTATTTACTCAGTCGCAGAGCCAATTAGTCGTGAATGGACATGAATTTTTAAAACCAGAATCCATCTATGTCATCATAGCCTAGCGTTTTTCAATTTAGTGTTTTAAGTTTCGCTCTTAATGAGTGCAGATGTGTATTCTTCGCCTTGTGGCTTTTTAAAAGTTTTTGTCATTCATTTTTCATGTTATTTATCCATTCAACATTTCTGTTATGTTCTTTCTGTTCAGATATTTTACTTCAGAATTGTTCAGTTTCGTTTTCATCCGGTTGTTCATTTGTCTTTGTGCAATCTCAACCAATTTGTAAGTAGAATTTTTGTTCATTATTTTGGTATGTCTTGTTTTGTTTTTATTGCTTGATTCTGTTTGCCCAGTCGGCTGGGGCTGTAGAATACACTGACCCCGCCCCAATGAGTGTCCCGGATATAACGCTAAACATTCTGATGGTGAGGTCCAAGTAATGCTGGGGCCAGGGGGAAAAACGGAGCACCCCTTCATTTCCATTGCTCCCAGGTCCACTCTGTCCCGACGTGGTAACACTGAAAGGGCTCTATCTATGGGTTAAATAGAACTAACTGCATACTTATGCTAAACTGAATTGTTTGATTAAACTGAATTGCTTGAAATAGAAATGCTTTTGTCAATTAAACCGTACTTACATTTTAAATTTTGGTCACGTGATACACAATTCGACAGCTTTGGATGTTTTTCCGAGGTCATTAATGTGGCAAACCGTACTGATGCTGTGATCGTCTGATACTCTCAGAGTTTTACCGGCTGGATTTGCCTTTATGGCTTGAAGCACGGCCTCGAAATCCACCATTTTAGACCTACCTGACTGTTCTCGATCAAGTTTCTTGCAACCCGAGCAAAATTTCTTGAACAATCTGGTAACTTCACTAAGATCAACTATGCCTTTTTCTTTACTTTTCACACATGTTTGCTTCCGCGGCGTTATGGTAGAGTTTGAACATGTAAAGCGTAAATTACCAAATTTGGCTACGTTCCACTTTCATCTATGCCGCTTTTAAATCACACACGGGGTGAAGCACACGAAGGTTAATAAGCCACTAAACCAAACCAAACCAAACCAAACGGAAGCACTTAAAGCACGACGTGTCAGCGCACCAGCTACCACGTTACTAAGAACTATAGCGGCACCTTTCACAACTTGAACTGCTTCGGTCACATGATATACGCAACGTGAACTATCACGTGACAAAATGTTATAAAACGTCCGACTCATCCTAGAATATATGTTTATATACTAGGATGAGTCAGACGTTTTGTAAAATTTTGTCATTGGCATAATGGTAAGAATGTTCGCCTATGGTCCTGGAGATCAGGGTTTAATTTCAATGTTGAGTCATACCAAAGACTAAAAACACGGTACTTAATGCCCCCCTTTCTTAACACACAACATAATTTACGGATCAAGGGTAAGCAGAGTAATCCAGAAAAAGGAGTAGCACGCTTTCCTAAACCACGGTGGAGTAGCTTTTGAAAAGTGAGCTTTTGGGTCACCCTCGACTATGGTCTGCCAACTCTCTCTCTCTCTCTCTCTCTATATATATATATATATATATTGTAGAGGTGCCCGTGGTGTAATCGTTATCGTCGTAGGAAATGGACACGGTGACATGAGTTCAAGTCCTGGAGGAGACTGATTGCATTTCACATACCACTAATACCATTGGGATAAGGTATGAATCCAATTATTCCCCCTCCTGCTATGGGTAAATTGTAGGGCAGACTAGGTTCTTCAGCCTTAGTGGGACAACTAGTCAAGGAGAAGGAAAACTCTGAAATCAAACCTGTTAAACTCCGCTTAAAAATTGACCTTGTGTCATATCCTGCCTGAGCGGGGGAGTTGGTATATATATAGATATATATATAGCAGTGTTGGTTGTCACTATCACACTTGGTAGGTTTGTGGCCGACCAAATGCTGTATAATTAGGAGAGTGCTCAATATCTGTGATAGAGCTATTATATAATAATAAATAAATATATGTTAGTTTATATATATATATTTAATAGCAGGGATGATTATCTGCGACCACAGATTTCATGCCGTCTTATTACATCAATTCTCTGCCTGATGATAGTCGTAATCAGACGTAATAAGACGGCATGAAACATGTGGTCTCAGTTAAGTATCCATGCTATCAAATATAAGTATGAATTAATATATATATATATATATATATATATATATATATATATATATATATATATATATATAATGATTTATCATGTATTGAGATACTTCAGCATTTCGTTAGATTATATCAGTTCGGTGAAAAATTTACCTAAATGTATGTACAGTACTAATACCTTCTATTTTAAAATGATTGTCAGCACAATTATACATGATTAAAAATCAATTATATATATATATATATATATCAATATTTTTGATGAAGAACAAAAGAATAATGATAAAATAAAAATATATTGGAAAAAACAAGAAATCCCGAAGGTGCGTGGCCTTAAACTCTATCTTATATATAAATCCAGCAGTTGGGTTAGTCGTTAAATTTAGTTTGATAAGACAGGTATAGTAACTGTTTACTTATCAGAGTTTTGCGCAAGGTTATAAAACACTCAGTGAGAATCGGACTCACTAATAGGTATAGTTCGATAACCATCACAACACAAAAAAACCATCCAAAGGAATAGAAATAGTAATATCTAAAAAAAAAAAAAAATTCATGAACAAAATTATAAACGAAAAAGTTAGCATACGGTATTCATATACTGTCAAATATTTGTTCTGACCGTGGTATAAAATCGTCAGCGGTCATGGTTCAAACAATTAGATTAAGAATGCATTATTGTTATGTAAAACCTTATGATTTACAGAGAGAAAAACAGCTTATAATATTCGTTATCTGTCTACAGGTACATACACCATTTTTTGATACACCATGTTCGTATTACTGTTCAAGATATACAATCAAGTTTATATCTCTATTCATATTATGGTGTAATGACTGCATGTGTCGTTTAGTAGTACATTTTTTTAGAAAGGTATCAAGAGCGCTAACCATAGTATTATTGCATACATAAATAAACAGATAGATATAAATGCTTATCTTGGTTGTCATTAAATGTTTTTTTTTCATATGTTCGTTGATATTTCAAGATTCTTTTGCTGCGAAGGCTAGTTTTTACTTGAAAACGTGATGATGTTATTGAAGGAAGAGCTTTGGGTTATTTGGTTTAATGGCATATCAGCCGTTGGTGGTTAATTAAGCTAAATCCTGTTTACACAAACACACACACACACACACACACACACACACACACACACACACACACACACACACACACACACACACACACACACACATATATATATATATACATATTGTCACGTGGTCTCCCACTGAGAGAAGAGAAATAAGGAATTTCTACTATCCCTCGTGTTTGAATTAGCAGGCCGTCAAAGAATGGCCGTTAAGAGAGTAATAGTAATGTAGGTCAATCCCGAAGTAATAAATCCAGATCAGAATGGAAACTAACAGATGTTTGCACTCTGTGACCGGATGGGTAAAGAATGGGGTATAGGGACATATAGTAGTCCTAACGAATCGCCTGACAGGGGGAGAAGAAGATAGAAGTGAAATGATTGGCCAGAACCCTAAAACGGAAGTGGTACCTTCTTTCCGTTAGCGAAAATAGGGTTAAAAAAACAGTTTTGAAGAGAGATGTCGTCGTGAACAGATGGGGGCGAATCTCGCGCCAAACTCCGGACGAAGCACCAGCACCGGGATTTGCGGGACAGTAGTTGAAGTGATAAGATATACTGAAACTACCGCCGAAATCACCGGGAGAAGACAGAAAGTATCTTGGACAAGCGGAACCCATACCTTCAAACCAGAGCCATATATAATAGGAAGTCCGTCAGCCCGTAAAAGTGAAAATACTCTCCGAAGGAACCCGTCAAAAGATAAGTAAACATTAAGACTGTTTCTCCCTACACCCTTCTTAAGCATTGCAATTATTCTCTCTCTCTCTCTCTCTCTCTCTCTCAATTTAAAGAAAGACTAAAGAAAAGGAGAAAAGGAAGAAAGACATTTATAGTTATATATTATCTGCTGATAATATAGCCGACATGTTAAATATGTGTGTCCGCGTGTATATTAAAAAGATTGTTATATTTTAATGTCCCCTATGGGTTGAAGTTTGTTCATTGTGTCAAGTTGCTTATTTCATGTATCTTTTTCAGCTTCTTTCGCCTCATGTTATTCTCGCCTAAATTGTCCTATTTTTTTCCTTTTAAAATATTATACGGGAAACCGGAGTTGTCGACTACTGTAATCAATATTATTATATCTAAACCTAGAGGTCCATATCTTCCATTGTTCTAGGGGTAGGAAGAGCTAGCGGCCTGGTGTGTGTGTGTGTGTGTGTGTGTTAACGTTAAGTTTGGAAACCCCTTGCCAGCGGCGGTCAGTCTAGCCCTAAACTAACCCCCCACATAATATGCCAGTTCCTATATGCCCAAGAAAGAACTCTGAACAAGGACTTATTCAACGAGGGATTAAGTGGCAGACCGCCCCGTCTTCACAGTGCGAAAAATAAAATCCCTGTTTGGTGATAACAATATTTAAATGCACCAGTTCCCATACGCTTTTAAATGGTTGCTCATCCGGGGATCCTTTTATTCTAATTTGCCGTCACAATATATATATATATATATATATATATATATAACACATCCCTCAATGAGTTCAGGGTCTTACTAACAAAACAACTTTTAGGCAAAATTCGACTTTATTCATCAACATAGTCTCTTTCTAGGGTGATATACTGATTCCAACGCTTCTCTAACAATTCGATGCCTTTTTTGTAGAACGGTTTGTCTTGGCCTCAAAATACGTCTTAGTTTCCGATATCACTTCTTCACTGGAGCCAAATCTGTTTCCTTGAAGAATTCTTTTGCGGTTTGCAAACAGCACATAGTTGCTGGGGGGTGTAAATCTGGAGAATAGGGTGAGTGCAGAAGCAATTCGAAGTGTAATTCCTGTAGTTTTGCCATCGTTGCAATCGACTTGTGACTCGGTGCATTGTCTTGGTGAAAGAGTATTTTTTCTTCTTCATTTGTAGCGATTTTTTTGGCGATTTCTTTCTTCAAACGCACCATTAATGCTACATAATATTCACTATTGATCGTTCTTCCTTTCTCAAGGTAATCGATTAAAGAATACCTTGTGCATCCCAAAATGCTGAGGCCAACAAATTTCCAGCTGATGTTTGCGTCTTTGGTCACTTTGAACGGTTTTTACCTGCTGCTTTCCACTCAGCTGACTGCCGATTTGACTCCGGAGTAAAGAGGTAGAATCCTGTTTCATCCATTGTCACATATTTAAGCAAAAACTCCTTTTTGTTGCCGTGAAACAGTAGTAAACAAAGCTCTAAATCGTCGACGCGTTGTTGTTTTTGATCGATTGTGAGCAAACGCAGCACCCACTTTGTACACAGTTTTCTCGTTGACAAATGTTCAAGCAAAATGGTGAATATACTGCCTTCTGATATCTTCAACTCCTCTGCTATCTTACGCGAGTTCAATCGGCCAAAACGAGTTTGTGAGGTTTTTGGTATTTTCCGCGAAACCTGCCAAATTTGGATGACCTGAGTGTTCAGCATCATTTATGTCTGTACCATTATATTTAAAGTATACACTTTAAATATCAAAAACAGATTTATTTTAAACTATTCGATTTAGTCAACTAAGTTAATGGTTCCAAGTATTGCTATGTATTACTATCAATTCAATTAAACATCAGTCATTTATTTATACACAGATAAATGTGATAACAGTTCTATTTCAAAGAATTCAGTTTAGCATAAGTACGCAGTTTAAAAGGCAAAACAGTTCTATTGTGAATTGAATTTCCATATCGAACCAGTGACCACAGAAGGCAGAGCCATAACTCTACCACTGAGCCATCAATTCACATCGCACACAAGTGACGCCAAATCAACTAGTTATGGTAATTGTGCAGCCAATTAACCTGAATGTGTCTTGCAAGTTACACCTGTAATCTTTTCAGAGGACACGGTCACCTCCAGGGCCACGTCTTCCCAGGAGGATTGGAAATACGCATCCACGTAATTATTATAACCTCAAGGGCAAGGATATAGATGTACATTTTCTTATATACCGTGATCTCCTGTTGGGGAGATCACAGCTGATAAGACCTAATTAGGTCGAAACAGCTGTCCAGTGTTTCCGTATGTCGTGTGCAAGTATTCTCCGGATTTTCTGGTCATGGAAATTCAATTCACAATAGAATTCCTCAAATTAAAAAAGAAAATGTAAAACACTTCTATTTCAAACAATTTAGTTTAGAATAAGCACACTTTGGTTCTATTTAACCCATATATAGGAGCATATCAGGTGATACTACTCCGGGCCAGAGTGAACCTGAGAGCGATGTCAGTAAGGGGTACTCCGCATTACCCAAAGCTCCGGCATTATCCAATAACCATCAGATTGTTTCGTGTCATAACTAGGACACTCGTTTGGGAGTCTTACCCCTCTACAGAGATGCAGTCGGTGTATTCTTCTGCCCCAGCCGACTGGCCCATATAAATTATAAGTATCGATAGAAATACTTGAAATAATATGATTGAGTAGAAGGAATGCTCAAAAGCAAAAAGCTTTCTATAAATTATTTGTATTAGAAAGGAATACTAGATATCTTTTAAGTAAAGTTGGCGACTTTAGTCGAGGATGACCCGAAGGCTCTCTTTTGAATAGCTACTACACCGAGGTGTAAGGGAGGGTGCGACTCCATTCCCTAGATTGCTCCCTTTTACTCTTGATCCTTACCTTTTAGTTTTGAGTGCTAAGCACTGCGGCATCAAGTACCATTTTTATGAGTCTTTGGTATGACTCGTCCTGGGATTAAACCCCAGTCTCGCAGACCATTGGCGAACACTCTTCTCCTTAGGCCAATGGCCTACCGTATAAATAATTATACATTATTAGTATTGTAATTTATGAAGCTCTTTGCTTCGATGTGGCACAAGGCCGAATGAATGGGGCACCCAATGAGACTCGAACTTTGCTAGTCAAGGTTGCTAACCATTACACCACCAAAGGTGCCCTATACATTATGAGTATTGGATAGAAATATTTGGAAACATGTAAAAAAATTGTAAGAATTAGAAAGGAATACTTGATATTATATTTGTGTACAATTTATGAGCATTTGATAGGAATACTTGAAATGATATACCTGTATACACATTATCAATACTTGGTACTCATGATTAAGTGGTCATACTGGATGCCATATAACTGTACAAACATTTCAAAAATTAGATTCGGATAATTATTTTGTAAGAATTATTCAATTCGTTAACTTTTTTTTCTTTTTGCGTCAAGAAATAAAAATTCTGAACAATTAGTTCCGTCTTGCTAGTGACATGGCTTCTAGATAATTATTGTTTATCAAGACATCTTTAAAAAGAGCCACTCTTTCCCCTTGTGGAACAAAATATTTTCCTCGCGGTCCCCTGAGTTCAATAAGTATACACATAAAATTTAATTAGTCTACATCAAACTATATATTTGTTTACTGAGAAAAACACTCACCAATTATATATATATATATATATATATGTGTGTGTGTGTGTGTGTGTGTGTGATTACTATTCTCCCATGCATATTTATTTATCCATAGAGATACACAGACTACGTACTTTGCGATATCTACAAATATATCAAATAAAGCATATTTTATTTAGATTGGAAAGATATAGAATATTACTTATCTCATATTATCAATGGACAAATATTGATACAGTTGTACAATCAGAAGATCACATTACAAGAAAAGTCTTGCTGGTACCGGCAGTTAAAATAAATAAATGAACAAATAAAATGGTAAAATTACAAAAGGAGTTTTTGCTTGATGAAGACGAGCCAGTAACTTTTGTCTTGTCCTCTCTACGTGCCTGGAAACTCATCTTATCTGGGGGATTTTGGAACCGCTTAAGGAATACAGAGAATTATGGAAGATATCTCCGACTATCAAATGTCACTAAGCATCTCGTCGTGGCTATGCGTATCGGAAGCTTTCTTTACTTATTTGAGTAGAGAGACTAAAACATCTATCTATCTATCTATCTCATTCTGTTAATATTCAGCCATCTCATTACATTTACCTCATTCTATTCACATCGATCCGTCTCATTCTATTCATATCTCTCTACGTAGGCCCGGGAGATAGGAGTTCACTCCCAGGTCGAGTCAAACAAAAGTTTTTTGTAAAACAACAATCATCAGGCAGTTAACAAAAGTCCGGCTCTGGCTCATTGGTCTAGTGGGTAGAGTGTTCACTCTCTAATATCAAAGACTTAAAAATGGTACTTAGTACTTCCTTGCTTAACACTCAGCATTATAAGGTATAGATCAAGGTAATCCAGGGAAATGAGTAGGGCTCTTCCCTACACCTTGGTGTAGTTGCTATTGAAAAGGGAGGCTTCGGGTGGGTCTCGACTATGGTCGCCAACTTTACTTTTTTCTATCTATCTATCTACTTTTTTTTTTTTTTTAACTATTATTATTATTTTAATCATTTGAGAGTTTTTCAAACCAGCGTTGGCTGATAGTTTTTCACCGGAGTCTGAGTGACAGCAAGTCTACACAAGTCTCCAGGTCTCTTCTCAGTCTTCTGGCCGATCTAAATTATGCTGTAGTTTGAATGGTCTCCATTCGTCCTTGTATTTCCAAGTCCTCCATTTCCTGTACCAATCCAGTGTCTGTACCGAGCGCGCCAATTACACTTGGTATCACCGTCACCTTCATGTTCCATAGATTTTTCAGTTCTCTAGCAGGGTCTAGGTACTCAACTCTCTTTTCACTTTCTTTCAGTTTTACCCTGTAGTCAGCCAGAACGGCAAAGTCCACAATTCGGCAGGTTTTCTTTTTTTGTTGTTGTTGACAGTCTCTAGGTCTATTTGTTTGGCTGATAATTATTATGGCTGTTGTAAGTTTTTCACACATATTTCTCCACCCTGAGTATCCATTTTTTAATGTCCTTTGTCAGTTGTAACGCGGTTAGCATAAGTAATTTTTTTTTGTCTTCTCTTATTCGGTCACTCCATCCCTTTGCTGATAGTCATCTGGATTTTCTTTTCGAAAAATCGTTAAAAACCTTCAGATGGATTACTGAAGAAGTACATTTTGGCCCTCATTAGGATCCTTTTGTGTCTTTGTGTGTACATAACATTTTGTGTAAGTGATATAACTGGTTACAAAGTAACACACACACACACACACATATGTATATATATATATATATTTGTAAAATTTATTTGAGCATTTTAGGGCCATATTTCAGTAACTCCATTTGTTTATCCGTTAATTAACATTTTGTTGAAAAGCTTTTAGTTGCCTACAACTTCCGCTCATGCGCCGTACAGTAACTTTAAGGACTATCTTTCAGATAACAGTTTTCCTGTAACTCCCACTTTTTTACAACTTCTGATCATGCGTCGTATTGTTACGTATTCTTCTGTATGGCACCATAGCTTTTCGTATTTAATGATCCATATGGCTCTATATTCTTTAAAAAATATGTTGCTTGACAATAATCCCATTCTGAAGAGTGTATCTAAGAAAAAAAAAAAAAAAAAAAAAAAAAGATAAAAGAAAAAGAAAAAAAAAACCCGGGAAAATAAAACAAACAAGAAAAAACAACCAAAAACGCGCGAAACGACTTGTAACAGATGAACAAGGGAGGTAATAATTATTTTGGTTGATATTTATATATATCGAAGATTTGATTTTATATCATCCCAATTTGTTTTATTTTGTAACTTCCCAGAATTTAGATATATCCGGATGGTAATAAAATCATACGACAGGTGTCATGGTGCATGGGTTCAAATAATAAGCTTTTAACGTGCAGGATGTTTCTCGTGGGTCGTAAATCAATAGATAAGAGAAAAAAATTTAGGAGAACACAAATATAAAGTCACGTGATAAAGCTGTTCTAAGATCCACTTGTATTTAGCAGTGTAAAAGTTTTCGCTGACTGTTCCTTTTGTTATGTGTCAGGTATGCTTTTTCCAACACCAAACCTGTTTCTTGTCGTGATTTATTTGGCATATAAATTTTATAAATTTAAGAGACAGACAAATATTTTGTTGCAGAGCAGCCAAATGTGGAATTACGTAATTCCCCTGTACGTATATATATATACGTATGTTCCTAACCCCCGGGGGTTGAGCACTCTTACGATGAATAACCAGTTGTATAATGGAAAGCTCTTCTAATGAATTGAGCACTCTGGTAGCCGTTAATAGTATATGTAAACCAAAAAAATATATACGCAAAAATTCTTTCGTTTACGCTGAGATTGACGACGAATCTGAGATAAGATATCCAAATGGCATAAAGTTAACCGGGTTTGGATCCCAGTTTAAAGCATCTTGCGTGTCTGGCTACACTGTTGCGTTGAGATACAACGAAAGAGTCTTTCTGGGAATGACTATATATATGTATATATATATATAAGTAAAGAATGGATTGTAATCCGACAATATTTAAAAAAAGATTGATAATAAGGTAATCCAAGAAGATTTGTTGAGAAGCAAAGTCGACACTATATTTTTCTCGATAAACAAACGGAACATAAATTCTACACAATACGACCCTACGAGTTCAAATCCTGGCCGAGACTAATTGCATTTCACATAGCACTAATACCCTTGGGAAAGGTATGAATCCAATTATTCTCCCTCCAGCTATGGGTAAATAGTAGGGCAGACTAGGTTCTTCAGCCTTGGTGAGACAACTAGTCTAGGAGAAGGAAAACTCTGAATTCAAAACCTGTTAAATTTCGCTTAGAAATTGACCTTGTGTCACATCCTGCCCGAGCGGAGGGGTTGGGTAAATATGATAAATTCTACACAATATTTCTAATAAGTCAAATAACGTAATTTAAAACAACAAACGCAGATTCACTAATTAAATGGCCAACTTTTTCTTGTCATAAACGGCCAACTTTTCTTGTTAGACAAATTTTCTCTAGATTTTTATATTTTGCACTTTTTACACATCCATCGTTGATTTAACATCACTAATATCATCCCTCACAGTCCTGATGATGGTTCATTAGAACCAAAACGCTCTCATGTCGACTTTGCTTCTCAATAAATCTCTCCTTCTACTTAGATTATCTGGTTATCAATTTTTCTTTATATATATATATGTATATATATAAATGTGCGTGTGTGTGTATGTGTGTGTGTATATGTTCGTGTATTTATGTGTATTTTGGTGGGAAGAATTTATACTACAGACTAACTTTCCCTACACAATCATTATCAAACTGTTTATGTGTGTACCGGGTTTAATAAAGAACTCTTAAGATAAGACAATAGAATGTTTGGTTCAACATTGCTGAGGCTGTGGCATACACTGACTGCATTTCTGCTGAGAAGTAAGACTCCCCACAACGTGTGTCCTGGATATGACACTAAACAATCTGATGGTGAGGTCCAGTAACGCTGGAGTTTAGGGAATGCGGAGTACCCTTTCACTGCCGTCACTCCCAGGTCTACTCTGACGCGGATAGGGTCTATCTATGCGTCAAATAGAACTGTTTGACTGTATTAACAAATGAATCGGTTTAGTTTATTTGTTTTAATTGCATATCAACCTTTGTAGGTTATTTAATGCCGAAGCCATTCTCCTAGAAGAACAGTAATGGTACTATTTAACCCATAGCTGGAAGGATAAGCGGGGGTTCAATACCTTTCCCAAGGGTATTTGTCCGAAAGTGAACATAATAGCGCGACTGGAGTACGAACTCGCTTATTAAGATTCCGCAGTCCATCACTTTAACCATAACACCATGAGGACACCCCCTGTTAATAAATGACATGCTAAATTGAATTGTCAAAAAGAGAATGTTAGATTGTCTAACTGAGGGTAAACAAATGACAATGGAAACAAATGTTTAATAAAATAGTCAGTGATACATAACGATACATGGAACCATTTAACTGAGTGCAAATGAACGAATAGTGTTGAACACACGGCTAACGAAGGCATAGACAGCTATCGATAAGCTATCGATCATATGGAAATCAGACATGACCGATAAAATGAAACGCAGTTTCTTCCATGCCGTGGTCGTGTCGATACTGCTATATGGATGCACTACTTGGACGCTAACAAAACGGCTGGAGAAGAAGCTAGACGGCAATTACACAAGAATGTTGCGAGCAATATTGAACAAGTCCCGGCGGCAACACCCAACAAGGCACCAACTATACGGCAACCTGCCCCCTATCACGAAAACTATCAAAATTAGACGAACCAGACATGCAGGACACTGCTGGGGAAGCAGGGACGAGCTCATAAGTGATGTACTCCTATAGACCCCCACATATAGCCGAGCAAAAGCGGGACGACCAGCTCGAACATACATACAGCAGCTATGTGAGGATATGGGATGTAGCCCTGAAGACCTGCCAGAGGCGATGAACGATAGGGATAAGTGGCGAGAGAGGGTCAGGGAAATCCGTGCCTGCGACACGACATGATGATGAAGATGAGCAATACTTCACTGTATATACATACATACATCTCTCCCTCTCCCTCTTTATATATACATATATATATATGTGTGTGTGTGTGTGTTTATATATAATATTGTTTGCTCTATTTATTAATAAAGAGTGCTCAATATTAAAGTCAACTGAGATTGGTTTCTATCTGTTTCTCGTCTATGTGATCGTTGAACTACATGCTAGATATCGAGCATTTTTGCATAAATACTGCAGCCTTTAAACACACACACACACACACACACACACACATATATATATATATATATATATATATATATATATATATATATTACCCAACCCCTCTGCTGTGGCAGGATATGACACAAGGTCAATTTTTAAGCGAAGTTTAACAGGTTTGAATTCAGAGTTTTCCTTCTCCTAGACTAGTTGCCTCATCAAGGCTGAAGAACCGAGTCTGCCGTACTATTTACCCATAGCTGGAGGGAGAATAATTGGATTTATACCTTCCCCAAGGTTATTAGTGCTATGTGAAATGCAATCACTCTCGTCCAGGATTTGTATATATATATGTATATGCATTCGTGGTAGTTATATATATATATATATATATATATACGTGGTACTTTTATTTGACCAATGCCCTAAAACTCGTCTTAGAAATAAAGTAAATCAATTTCCAGTCCAAGTTACAACAAAATGGTACCTTTTTTTAGATCTGTACGTGAGAGTGTGTGGGGGTTCTTTTTTGTTGGAAATACTTACCTTATCATCTAAATATTTGATATGATAATGATGGCAATGAAATATTAATTAATATCCATCCTTCTTCCTAAAAAGATGTATCAACATCATTATCGTTTCATAGAACAGGACTCTAACGGGTTCATGGATCATCGGGTTACTTTTCAAATCTCACCCAAATAAAATGAAATTTCTGTTTATTGACTGATGGATTGATTTTAAAGGCATGTCAACACGTCTAGGGTTATTCTACATCTAGATGTTAAGAAATTGCGTTATTTGTACGTTTATATTTACATGTTTTGTGTAACTGCTTAAGAGTTTTTGCAGAGTTATATGATTTCAACTATTCCATTCTAATTCAAATGATTTGCACAACTATATAGTTTCAAGTATTTTTATCTAATACTAATAAATATATACCCATCATCAAGTCACAGTGATAGCACAGATTTCTATGGCAATCATCCATTGTTCCCAGCAGTTCCTCCAAACTGCGTCAAGTGTTTGCACAGAGCTGATGTAAGTTCTTGTCGGTTGACCATCTCTGCTGCGTCCATGAGATGGTCTCCATTGAAAAACTATGATTTCGTCCTTGCTTCTCTATCAATACTCCACATGTTTGGATAGTTTGTGAGATAGGAGGTAAGTGGACGAACTACTGTTGTTTTGTGGGGTATTTCTTCCCGGGTTTGTTTAAAACAGTACGTAGCATTCATATGTATTTACCGCGTAGCCTTTTCTTCATTCGTTTTGTTAGCGTCCAGATGCCCCCATACAGTAGTACTGACACATCCCTAGCTTGAAATCCCGTTGTATTTTATCGGATAGATCAGAATTCCATAAGATCGATAACCTGTTGATAGCAGTCCACGTTTTCGCTCGGCTCATGTTCATATCACTTTCAGCAGAGGAGATATTGCTGCCGAGGTATGTGAGCTTGTTTACTAAATTTAGAGACCTGTTACTTTAAGTGGAGATGGTTCCTTCTCGTTTAAAACACATGAATTCTGTTTTATTTGTGTTCACGTTGTGATCAATGCTTCCAAATACTTGCTCTAGCCTAAGCCGTTGCGATTCGGTTTCAGCGGGTGTATTTGCAAGGAGTGCTGGATCATCTGCGTAGTCTAGATCTGTTATAGTTTTTGTAGGATATCTTTTTGCTTTTTTTAGTATAAATCTATTTTATTTTTTAAAAGATTTTGTCGACGCTCCAAGTTCGTTGTCAAGGCAGACTGTAAAAATGTATGGCACTAAAACTCTAGCGAAAATGTCAAAGAAGTTGGTGTTGCCATCAGGTGAGTGAACCATTACCTTTGTGTTTTTGTAAAATATTATTATAGCTGTAGCAGTTGTTTTTTTTGGGGGGGGCAGGGGGAGACTTTATGCAAATGGTATTTGCTCCATCTTCCCTTCTTCGTGTTAGAGAAATTTACGAACACTGACGTTGCCTCAAGATTCTTCATACTTATTCCTTCGATGATTTGACAGATAGTCCTCAATCTTTGAATTTGAGGATTGTTTTCTCCGAACACTATCGTATTTTATCCTTAGAATTTTTTCGGTTTCTAGTTTGATACGATTGAGAAGCAGAGCATTTTAAATCTTAGCTACTATTGCCGTAAGAGTTATGCTGCTGTAGTTCTTAGTGATTCCGAGGGCACCTTTCTTGAGGAAAGGGATCATGCAACCAAATGTTTATTTCTCTATTGTATTTTGCGTATGACAGCGTTGTATGAATATTGGAAGTATGTCGTCAAATTTTCTTGTTTTCATACTTCTGGGAGTATTTCATTGAGGCCTGCAGCTTTTCTTTTTTTTAACTTTTTCAGTTCTTCCTCAGTAAACTGATATCGTTTGATGTCTTAGCAATACTTTCTTATACATTTATCAGTGACTTCAAGGGGGTTTCCAAGCAGATTCTTGATTCTTTTACTGTCTGTCATGCTAATCGTGATTGTATATCTTCAAACGAGTTTCTCGTTTTATTGAATATATTTTTGTTGATCTTTTTGGTATGCGTTAATTAGTTCTCTCAAGGCTTTTAAAAGTTTTAGCACATTGGCATTTATTGGGTTTCTTTTTATTAAGTAAAGATGTTATTTGCCTGTTATCTCATTTTTCTCAAATTGCTATTGCCTCTCATCGAACTCTACATTTGGCTTTTGCTTTGCTTGTTATGCACTCGGCAGCTGTTTCTATATGGGCGGTAACAAAGTTTTCCTATTCATTATTTGTTGTAAGTCCCCTGAAGTGCATCGAACTTATTTCTTATAGTTACCGTATAATGGTTTCTAATATTAATATATACGAGTGAGGACCAGTCATATTGTGAAGCTTTAACTGTTTGTCTTATTTCGGCATAGACTCAGGGGAATCTTGCCAAAACGATTCTGTGATCTAACGATACTAGAGGAGTATGCCTCAGTTCATAGTGCTATTTATCAACGTTTTGTTTATAAATGTATAATCTAGCTGTGTTTTTTTTAATAGTTTGGGTAGTTGTAGGTCTATATTTTCCCTCCATTTTATAAATTTATTATTTTGACATACTAGCCTGTTATCGAGTGAAAATTCTGCTAGATATTCCTGATTTGGAGTGTGAGGAGTTGCGTAAGCAGTATTTGTTATTCCCGTCTTTGCCTATTTGCGCATTTACACCGGTGTTTAAAACGTTGTGTTTGGAAATGTATTGAACTAGGGTAGATAGCACATTGCATAAGCTAATGATGTAAAAAATATTTTTAATTTAATGATGTAGAAATTTAATCTTAGATAATTATTTGGTTTATTTTATTCATTTTGTTACGAGCGTTTTTTTTTTTAACTTTTGTAAAAGGAAATGGACGCTTGTGTA
Source organism: Sepioteuthis lessoniana (assembly GCA_963585895.1). Lineage (NCBI taxonomy): Eukaryota > Metazoa > Mollusca > Cephalopoda > Myopsida > Loliginidae > Sepioteuthis > Sepioteuthis lessoniana. The sequence continues at coordinate 90,170,638 of OY757920.1, forward strand.
ACTGTTATACAAATGAAGAAGCGCTGTATCTGTGTGTTATGTTTGAAAAATGCTATCCCCAGCGTTTCTAATTTAAAAACAGCATCTGCGTTTCAAATTATCATCTGCTTTTGATGAATTAGAAAAAATGTCCAATTAAAAAGAAAATTCGACTGATAAGTTTTAAACGTATTTCATCTTTCTCGGGTTTTTTGTTAAGTTGAAGAAAAATCGAACTTTAAATATTCATAAAGTTATGATCATAAATTTTATCATAACTTTTATCATAATTGTTTATGTATTTACTGAAGTAAATAATGGAGTGTAATCCGACAATATGTGAAGAAAAATTGATAACAAGTTAATTCAAGTAGAAGGAGAGATTTATTGAGAAGCAAAGTCGACACTATAGTGTTTCGGTTATAATAAACCATCATCAGGACTATGAAGGGTGATATTAGTGATGTTAAATCAACGATAGATGTTTGAAAATTCAAAATACAAAAATCTAGGGAAATTTTTGTATAATAAGAAAAAGTGGGCTGTTTAATTAGTGAATCAGCGTTTTTTGTTTTAAATTACGTTATTTGACTTATTAGGAATATTGTATAGAATTTATGTTCTGTTTGTTTATCGAGAAAGATTTCGAATCAAACGGAAGAAAAAGAAAGACAAAAAGAAAACGAAAACATAAAATTATGATATATGTGGAATATATTAACTAAAGATGGAATATATTGTAGCCATTTAAAATGGATTTGATCAAGTAAGGAGAAATATTTTAAAAGCCAGGACGAGTATTTAGGAAATTAAAGAGAGAAATAGCCGCGGCTTCGAAAATTCGTCTTAGACTTTTATTATGAATGTAAATGAACATCTTTGCAGAACTAAAATCGAAGTTGTAATTAGATTGCAAAATGTGAAGAAATATGTATTTATGTATTTATATATTTATATTTGTTTTAACAAAATTTAAACAAGTAGGTTCACTTTTAAAAGAAAGGGGGAAAGTCTATAGTTAAATAACTCCTCTTAATACATAACTAACAGACTTTGTTTTAATACAGATTGATTATTTTTCTTATGTTTTACATTTTAGTAGAAACCAATTTCATTTTAAAATGAAAATCTCTAACAAATATTGTTAAATATTAATATTTGAGAATAATACTCTTTTTACTGTCGTAATCAACACGACAGTCGTTTAATTCCCGTTACATTAGTAATATCGGTTGATAAAAAATTATCTAAGACTATATTATTCTAGAGTTTTTTTCCTCACTTATTGCAAACATAAACAAAAAAGGAAAAGCTCTTATAAAATTGTCTTTATTCGTGCCTTTTAAAAGAATTATATTAACATCACTATGTAGTTTTAAATATAAAATAACTTTGCTTTTTTATTACCTGTGATACTGTAATTGTTTATCTTCAAGGTATCACTTGTGAACTTTTAAGTAAATATCTTTTTATATTTTTTGAGTGTGTTAAATAAAATTTCTTTGATTGGATTTCTGGATTTTTAAATTCATCTGTTTTTTTCCATCTTGAAACCGCTCTACACGTCCGAATTTGCGGATGATCTTCATTTTATCAATATCAAAATTTCTCTTTTATCTGCCTGATAACTTTAGACTGTTAAGTCACATCTTTTTCTGCAAAGAAACTATTTGTTATATTTGTAGAAAAATTAAAATAGAATTTACCATATTTTGCTTAAAAATACTAAAAAAAATATCACAGATGTCCATTTCATCACTGGCCTTGTGTAACGCTATTGGACCAAATATCAATGTGGGTAACAAATACAAATGAGGGTAGCACTGCTCACACAAATAAAAACAAAGTATTACCTTACGAGACCCAAATATAAATAGGTGTAACATCTCGCAAGCCGTTGTTTCATCAGACACGAGAATTTATTACAGCCGGAAACATTTCAACTTAGTCGTCAAAGAACGAGAGAAATAGAGTGAAATGATTAAGTCATGTTACAAGAATCGCAGGAGTTTCCATTCGTGGGAGACGAACGTTCAAAACACCGAATTCGCCTTTCTCCATCCGACCATACCGGTCACCCTTACAGAGGCCGCTCATCTCGTGTCCTGACATTCATCGTCTGTTTCCGACTAACTGCCCTGACTAACTGACTGCTAAAAAACTCTCTTGTATATATTATTAATTGTCTTATTAACTAATGACGATAAGAACACGTGCAATTAAAAACTTTCCTGCCTTATGTCATCACTCAATTCTCAGCTTACGAAATGTTTATTTCAAATATTCTGTCCCTCCATGGATTTCAAAACAGAACTTTTGTTATGACTGGCTGACTGCCGTCTAATGGACGCAGGTTGCACCAGCCTGATCTTCTCGAATGCGACTTACACTTCAATTCAAAGTTTTTAGGTAACTCACAATTTATTAGTACAAATAAAATAATTTATATAATTCACTACCATCCTTAATTATATTACAATTGGAGGGACTGTAGCAAGAAATGATTTTTGTATGGAGGTTGCCATTAAATGAAGTACTCACTCTCCATTGGATTCTCTCCATGCTATTTTGTGATATAAAGGTACGAAGTCCAAGAAGTATTCCTACTCCTCCAATGATGGCACAGAGAGAGTTTTTTGCCAAATAGATGCCACGACAAATGTCCATCATTTACTTGTATCCTGGTATTATATTTCTTATACGTTATGATAGTATCTAGGTTCTTGTATGCATATGATATCTACATTATGCCTGGAAGCAAACGCTGTCAGCTACGGCAACTTTTGTGTGTTTAAAGTCTTAACGTTAAATATCGCTATGTGAACAATGTTTTTGCATTAAGTAATTTTAGTTTGCGATTTTTTCGAACAATAGGGCCAAAACTCCATCCTCAGCTGAACACGTCCCTTATTCATCAGCGCGAAGGGCGATGCGGTTTGGACATATGGTTTGAATAAAAATCACGGTAATCTTTCGTTGACTGTTTTTTTTAATTCATAAATACACGAACTTATAGATAAGCAGCAATAGTTTCTTGACTGAAATATTTGATCCTGGCTGTTGCTCGATGAGATTCTTCCGCTCTGCGTCTGGTGAAAAAAATGGGAGAATAGTTTTATGGTTTCAAGTCATTATTTCTATTTAATAATAGTCATTTGTTTGCGCATAGTTGAATTGCTTTAAGTAACTAACTTTGTAATTAATTATAGCTTCAAGAAACTATTTTTAATACTAAGAATTTACAGTTATTGGGCATCAAATATTCTTATCAAATGTAAATTATTTTTAAATAGATGTATTTAGCTCATAGATATGACGCACAGTGGACCTATTAGTAATTGGTTTAAAGCGGTACGCTACACCCCCAGATCTCAATAACTGGAGGCTCATCATCAGATGTAGCTTAATGCCATACCAAGGAGATCACTGAGGGGGGGGGTAATCTCACTCCCTCAAAGGGATACAATCAGCTTAAACTAGATTCTGCAGAGAGAGCATTTTTACTGTTTAATCAACACCCAGAAAAAAATTCCAACGCCGCTTACTATGCTTGAAATTGCACAATAATCCTAAAACACCATTAAATGAAATAAAACGAAATAAAATAAAAACAGTAACAACATCTTTTAAGATAATTCTAAAATATCATTTGACGCAAATGTGTATACAAATCCATGCAATACTAAAACTGTTATATGTAAAACATATCCATGTTTTCGCCTCACGTTTGAATGGTATATAACCTTGACGTATAAAGAATATCCCTTAACAAAACACTAAAAGTGATAACGGTCTTTGATAAACAGAGAATTTTCGAAGAAATTCGACTCGGCCCAGAATTTGTGTAAGGCATCAAGGCTAGTCTTAGTTAACGTCAATTTGTTTAGATATCTTGAAATATACTCTGAGGCTATCCTATAAAAACACTGGCATGGAAAGAAAATACTCTATCACGTCCGTTGTAAGCAACAAAATAAAGTAGGACTAAAAGGGTCGCACAAAAAGATTTAGCATATGAAGCATAAAAAGAAAAAGAATTATATATGCATTTTGTTATTTAATAAGTGTAGTTTATGAACAAGGCCAGAAGAATCGAGCATTCAGTGAGAATCATACTCTCTAACAATGATCTGCTAATCTAGCTTGTTAACTGTCACACCACGTGGAGTGTCCAATTATAATATATTGTTTTTGGTAAATTTCCAAATTGTATCTCTTTTGAGGGATATCTTACCATAAGGTTGTCAGAATGACAAATCCAGTATTTCCATTTATTGTATGTATTTTCCCAACATTTGCATAACGAGCTGGATGCGACTGAAGATAATTTTTTAAGTGGATTGTTATTGGTTTGAATTCAGAGTTTTCCATGTTATTGTTTGTGTCCGACCCAAAGTTTTTAGTATTAAATAACAAAAGTTGACATACCGTAAAACCCTCCAATGAATCAATCAACCAAACAACAGTTAGCAACCACTACATGTGAATTTCATTATTCCTGGAGAACCCATTTTTTTTCTGGCCATAGGCCAATCTAAGAAAAATTTAGCATGTATTTACCCAGCCCCTTAGCCACGAGCACAATGTGACATAAGGACCATTTTTAAGAGAAGTACATCTGGTTTGAATTTAGAGTTTACCTATTTCTAGACCAGTTGCCATACTAAAGTTAAAAGAAAACAGTCTGTCCGGCTATTTATCCCGACGACGTAACCATTACAACACAAGCACCTACCCAGCCCCTCCATTACGACTCGGATGCGACACAAGGTCAATTTTTGAGCACAATTTTGAATTTTAGACTTTTCTTCTCCTAGACTGGTTACTATTCGAATACTGAAGAGAACAGACTACCCTTCTATTTACTTATAGCTGGGGAAGGAAGAGTTGGATTCATACCTTTCTCAAGAGAACACGATGTGAAATGTAAACAGATTTGTCCCAGTTTTGACTTTGAGTCACCGCATCTATTTTCTACGACGATAACAGTTACGAGCGCTTCCATTCATGATGTTGCGTATTGATCCTTGACAGGGCCAGATGTTCCAGCTGTGTAAAAATAGTAATTGCAAGACACATCTGTGTAAACAAGCGGAACCACGTCATGTGAGCAACAACTAGAAAATGTTGGCGTTGTGAAATTATATATACACGGCCCACAACAGATTCGGGGAGTCTTGCAGGGGTCGGTCTGCGATCTGAAGTCTTGGGTCTACATATTGTCAGTCTTGGAAGCTTTCCGCCAGCCAACCTGTGTGACAATGGCTCGCAGTGGCTGCTGGCCGGGAAGCAGAAGAGGCAAAGATGTAAGGGCCTGAAGATAACACTGCGTGGTGTGTTCAAGAGAAGAAAAAGTTATCGTTTAATATTGTCATGTGTCTTCGTCTCCTTCTGTTTCCCTGTCTCTCTCACACATTCGCCAGCTACAACCCCTTTCGAAAAATAAAGTGTGAGAGTTATATTTTTATAAAGAAATGCGTTGTTGTGTCTCCATTATGTTGCTATATAACTATGGTTTCTCTCAAGGCCTTGGTGATTATTTGATGGTAACAATTTTCTCTTCAAGGAAGTCGCAACAGTTTTTATAAGGTTACATATAAAGACTACTTATGATTAATAATAATTAACAATCAAACCTGTAGAAAATCAATGGGAGTTCCCGTAGTTTAATGGTTAACGAGATGGACGGCAGCATAGTAGTAAGCGAGTTCTAACTCCAGTCGAAACATTATGTTCGATTTCGGAATTATTCTCTTTAGGTAAAGCATGAACTCTTTATTCCCCAAGCTCTGGGTTAAATAGTTCCATTAGAGTTCTTTTACAAAGATGGTTTTGACATTAAAAAACCCACGAAAGTTGATATTGCATTTAACCTAGAACCAAGTACCAAGAACATGTAGAAATTCTAGGACTTAAGTAGTTTATACGATTCATATTATATAATATTTAAGTATATATACATATTTCAGCATGAAGAAAATACATGCGGAACCACCTTGCCCGTGTGATTACGTAAGAAACGGTTACTGGAAACGCGTAATAACATCAACCGCCGAAAATAAACGCGTTTTGGGTTTTTTTTAAATCACAAACTGCACACTAAAAATGAAGATTAACCTCCAATGTAGTCTCTGCTCTTAATTGATCTGGCGTATATATATATATATATATATATATATATATATATATATGTATATATAATTCTCTTAATACCCTGTCCGATGGCAAAAGCTGCTTGGTAGCGCCAGGAGTGGTAGTACCGCCTTAAGCTACCCAAATTGTGTTATCACCCCTGGTTGGCGGCTGATGAGGACAGGACGTACTTTCACACGTTGTATGATGAAAAAAAAAACATACTACACAAAATTGAATAAAATAAAGCAGATAATTTAATATTGCATTCTTGTTTTTCACATTGTGTTCGTTAAGTAAATACCTCACCGGGTTCGTAGCATTGTAACACACGCGTACACACACACACACACACACACACATATATATATATATATATATATACACTTACAGCCCAGTCGGCTGGGGCTGTAGAATATACCGACTGTATCTCTGCAGAGGTGTAAGACATCCACCCAATGAGTGTCCTGGATATGACATTAAACAATCTGATGGTGAGGCTCCAGTAATGTTGGAACTTTGGGGAATGCAGAGTACCCCTTCATTGCCAACGCTCTCAGGTTCACTTTGCCCCGGATTGGTAGCAACTGATTGGTTCAAATAGAATTGTATGACATTTAAACTAAGTGCAAACAAATGACATAAACTAAATTGAATTGTTTGAAATAGAATTGTTTGATCATTTAACTACGTGTAAACAATTGATCGATGTTTAATTGAATTGTTAGAGATACATAACAATTCTTGGAACCATTTAACTGTGTGCAAACAAATAAGTAACATTAAATAGGATTATAAGTGTTAGATAACAATAATTGAAACCATTTAACTGGGTAGACACAATGGTGTTAATAGTGTGTGAAGAAATTAGTTGTATCTCATATAATATGAAATTACCAACAAACTGTTCACATACAAATTATATATGTATACCCATTTAACTGTGTGCAAATAAATGACTGATGTTAAATTGGTACTGTTATAAAGCAACACTTGAAAACTTTTAACTGTGTGCAAAAAAGAGCACAGGTTCGTTTAAAAATATTTTCTACGAAAAGCGTTTAGAAATCCCATGTATCTAATATATTTATGAATATAAAAAGAGGATTGTATTGGAGGTGCCCGTGGTGTAAGGGTAATCGTCATAGGAAATGGACACGGCGACCCGAGTTCAAATCCTGGACGAGACTGATTGCATTTCACATAGCACTAATACCACTTGAACCCTAACAAAACACTTGAAGTTAAAACTAGATGGGAACAACACAACGATACTGGGCGCTACTTTGAACAAAACCTGGAAGCTGCACCCTATAAAACAGCAGTTGTATGACTATTCCTCTTTCATCTTGCAAATTATCCAAAATCGATGGGCAAGAAATGTTTGACACTGCTAGACGAATTCTGGCAATGTTTTCCTATGGACTTCTCCACATGGACACACCACTGTTTGCCGATGAGCAAATCTTGCATTCATTAGTTCTCTACGAACACAGAGTGCCGTCGAGAGAACTTACAAAATGCAATAGCGGAGAGAGAGAGAGAGAGAGAGAGAGAGAGAGAGAGAGAGAGAGTGAGAGAGAGTTTTAGGAATCTGTGAAGCCTGTGTGCCTTGGTGATGATGATAATGATGAATTCACTATGGCTCGATATACAATTTTTTTAGATTAACTGAGAACTAAGATTCTGTCCTATGTGTCTCACAGATGTAGAATTTGAGTTCAAATATCAGTCGTTTAGCATTTCTAATAATTGTTAAAACAGAACCTTTATGCTCACAAAAGTCGTCCTTTCTCTATCGCTGACTTAGAATGACGAAACCAACTTTATTCACGTACAATATTCCAAAAATTTGTCAAAGGACACGTACAGGATGTCGAGTGGTGTGCGGAAGAATGTGGAAACAGGTTAAGAATTAACATTAACAGCACGCATGCGCATACATACATAAAAGCAGACGGCCATTTATAAATATACAAGGATTGTTAAAAAAAATCCTAATCCTTGACCAAAATGAAGAGCTAAAGGTCTTTCTTGTAGCAACACGATCATTTCTTAGAAAAAATAGAAAAACTAATTCAAATTTCTGTTTTTAATTTCTGTGCAGGGGATGCCGATATAAAGTTGAGGGGTGAGCAACAAATCTGGGTGAAGTTTAGAATTTTTTGAACGACTTTCGTATGTTGCTTTTCTAGAAAGATTTTTGGGTTTCCTGGTGATGTAATGGTTAAAGCGATTGACTGCAGAATTGTAGTAAGCGAGTTCGTACTCCATTCGCGCTATTAGTTCACTTTCGGGCAAATACCGTTAGGGAAGGTATGAACCCCCTTATCCTCCCAACTATTGGTTAAATAGTACCACTACTGTTCTTCTGGGAGAATAGCTTTGTCATTGAATAACCTACAAAGGTTGATATACCATTAAACAAAGAAAGCAAACCTAGAATGATTCACGGACTCCGACAGAATCTAAAAAACAAAACAAAACAAAAAAAATACTGTCTTTTGCATAAGGAATTCATAATATTTCCTAGCGTATAAATCATTATCACCGTCATGTCGCACTATCAGCGCGGATATCCCTGACCTTCTCTCACTACCCCTCCCTATCATCCATTGCTTCCGGCAGATCTTCAGGGCTACATCCCATATCTATACAGAGCTGCAGTAGGTTGGTCCAAGCTGGTCGATCTGCATTTGCTCGGCTATGTGAAGGAGTCCACAAGTATACATCACTTATGAGCTTGTCCCTACTTATCCAGCAATGTCCCACATGTCTGGTTCGTCTAATTTTGATAGTTTTCATGATGAGTGGTTGGTGGCCGTACAACTGCTGTTTTGTTGGGTGTTGCCTCCAGGACTTCTTCAATATTGCTCGCAGCATTCTTGTGTAGTTGCCGTCAAGCTTTTTCTCCGTCCGTTTAGTTAGCGTCCATGTAGTGCATCCATATAGTAGTATCGAAACAACCGCTGCCTAGAAGAAACTGCGTTTCATTTTATTGGTCAGGTCTGACTTCCATATGACCGATAGCCTATCGGTAGCTGCCCATGCCTTTGCTAGTCGCGTATTGATGTCTCTCTCGGTTGATGAGACACTGCTTCCTAAATACATTTATATAATCCTATAAGTTCACATGTAAATACCAAGTAAAGTAATATTTATTAATGATTTTGACGTGTTACGATTATAAAAGCTGAGATTAATTGTAATAAGTGAGTTGATTGATATTGTTAAAGCCAACTAATCATACATACACAAATAGACGAACACACAAAAACATACAGAAACACGCACACAAAAACACACTCACCCTCATATACACAAAAAATACACAATAAAACACACACACAAACACACTCAGACACACACACACACACACACACACACATACATACACACAGATATATATATATATATATAGGGAGTTTATTGTATAGTGTATTGAGACTCATTCAATTGTCTTTAATTGGAATCATTTTGAGATGAGGCTTCTTAATCTGAGAATTAATTTTTTATTTTTTGCGGACTTTTTGTCCTTATCTTAGTAGTGAAGAAGAAACAATACAAAAACTACCAAGATGAGGACAAAAGTCCGCAATAAATAAAAAATTAATTCTGAGACTCATTCAGTTTTATTTTTTTATTTTTTTTAACTAGCCATTTAAGTATTGTGGCTCCTTTCGGTCATTTTCTTTTTACCGATATATATATATATATATATATATATAAGTTATTGGTACATATAAATTTATACCGACAAATACTAAGAGACATATGCAATTAAGGAGATAGCAATAAGTGGAGAAAAATTTTTATTTGAATCGCAAAATGAAATTGAATGCCAATAAAATAAATTTAATTGTCACTCAAAACTGTTCGATTCTGTCATCTGCGAGCATTTGAATGCTATAAATAGTTGTTCAGTTAATTATAATGATGAGTGCTTTGGTGTCTTGAAAAGAGCTTGGAAAAAACAACATTTAATTGTCCAAGTGGCCTTTACAGCGAACTCTGTGCAAGCAAAATCCTATCTCTCCTTAAATTTACTTGGAGATAAGTGTTGCTTGACTAAGGGTATTTTTAATTAATTTTTTCCCTTGGTCTTGCTACCTTTCCCATGTCGCTTGACAAATATCGGATGAAAGAGCCTTTGCGATTTCAATAAAATTTATTTTTTATTTTCATTTTTTCTCCATTTATTGCTATCTCCTTAATTGCATATGTCTCTTAGTATTTTCTGTATATATATATATATATATATATATATATACGAGGATCATTAAATAGGTTTCCTGACTTTTTTCGTATGTGCACTTTTATTGATAGTAAACACAGGAAACTCTAGTCCCATTCGAAGTAATCTCCTCCGGCTGCAATGCACTTGTTGTGCCGTTTCAACAACGACCTCTTTCATCTACTCAATTGTCTCATAACGACTGCCTCTGAGCTTAGGGAACAACCAAAAGTCACTAGGGGCAAGGTCTGGACTATAGGGACGGTGAGGAACTGTCTTGATGCCTATCTTGGTCAAATAGTCTGTGACAACGATGGAGTTGTGGACTGGTGTATTGTCTTGATGGAAATGCCACTGACCCGATTTGAAGAGTGCTGGCCTCTTCCGATGGAATCTCTTCCTGAACTTCCTTAAAACCTCAACATAGTAACCCTAACTCTAACCCTAACCCTTTGGCGAATGAACTCTGGTCTATTGACTTCCTTACTCCTCCCATGCCTCTCATCATCCCTCACAAACTCCCTGCCTTCCTTGAATCTCTTATGCCACTCAAAAACTTATGCTCAATTCATGAAAGATGGTCGAAAAACAGTCTGAAGCATTCCATACGTTTCTGTGGCATTTTTTCCAAGTTTAAAACACAATTTTATTGCACATCGTTCTTCTGAAGTGTCCTCACGTCTTGATTGCATTTTTTAAATTCACCAGCTGTGACAATCAGGCTTTAGTAGGGCGTATTCCAATTGCTGCTGTAGCCGTTCATTTTAACCTGAAATCATAAAAATTGGTCAGTCATCTCATAAGATGTATAGGAATAAGATACTAAATTTTCAAGAGTCTACGACAAAATTAAATGCCTGTACACAAAAGTCTGGAAACTTATTGAAGGCACTACGTATATATATATATATCTATATATATATACGCAGGTGATAGTGGTGTATTAGTTACCGTCTTAAGAAATTGACGAGGTGACGAGAAAAGAAAAACTCTTAATTCAAACCAGTTAAAGTGCGCTTAAAATTGACCTTGTGTCACATCCTTCTGGTGCGGAGGGGTTCGTATATGTAACATTCCGAAAGGAACGGGAAGAGTGGTTAACGAATTGGACTGCGACATGGTAATAAGCATCACAACTGTTCTTTAACAGAGCTGGTTTTAGAATTGAATTACCCACGAAGGTCGACGTGCCATTAAAGAAATCAAAACTGGTGATCCATTCGGTGAAACTCGGTTAGTAAGCTTTTGTTCTTTATTTGATTCTGTTATGTCCTCGGAAAAAGCGCGTAAAATAAGTGAGACAAACACGTTTTAAGAGAGAATAAAGGTTATATATTACAGTAAACAAGTCATACAACGTCGCCAGTGTAGCTCTTGCTACCCACTCAATGAGTGGATTCCAATCAAATACTATATCCTTATTAGAAGAGTCCATTGTGTATCGAAATTAGGGATGATACCACAACAGATTCTCTAATCAGATCTTCGTATGTATTTTCAATATTGTATTGAGACTCATTCGGTTTCATTTTTTTGACGAGTCATGTAAAGTATTGTGACTTGTGCAGTCATTTTCTTTTTACCTATATATATATATATATATATATGCAGGATAAAATAGAAATTTCTGCGACAAATAGTTTCACGCTTTATTAAGAAATTATACATTTTGAAGATGAATCTGTATTAGCGGAGCGCTGTCCATTTGATTCCGTTTTACATTCCGGGCTTTCCATATCCACCTCTCCAGTAATAATGAAAAATTTTCATAAGGAATATTGTCTAAGGATCGTGAAAATGGGAAACTATCTAATCGTTTTAATATCTGTGTTATTCTGTCTATATGTACTTTATTGCAGATATCGAGCACTCTTTCCGTAAATACTGCAACATTCTAACACACACACACACACACACACACACACGTACACACACACATATATATATATCATCATCATCATCATATCGTGCTGGCAGCACGGATATCCCTGACCCTCTCTCGCCACTCCTCCCTATCGTTCATCGCCCTAGGTAGGTCTTCAGGACAACAACCTGTATCCTCACATAGCTGCTGAATGTACGTTCGTGCTGGTCGTCCTGCTTTTGCGCGGCCGTGTGTGGGGATCCATAAGAGTACATCTCTTATGAGTTCATCTCTGCTTCTCCAGCAATGTCCTGCATGTCTGGTTCGCCTAACTTGAATAGATTTCGTGATAGGGGGCAGGTGGCCGTACAGTTGGTGTCTTGTGGGGTGTTGCTGCCAGGACTTGTTCAGGATTGCACGCAGCATTCTTGTGTAATTGCCATCTAGTTTCTTCTCCAGCCGTTTTGTTAGCGTCCATGTAGTGCATCCATATAGCAGTATCGATGTGACCGCTGCCTGGAAGAAACTGCGTTTCATTTTATCGGTTAGGTCTGATTTCCATATAGTCGATAGCCTATTGATAGCTGTCCATGCTTTCGTTAACCTCGTTTCGATGTCCTTTTCGGTTGATTCGACGCTGCTTCCTAGGTACGTGAATTTGTCTACTAGTTTAAGAGGGGTTCCTTCTAGAGTGGAGATGTCCCCCGTTTGGTTATAGCACATATATTCCGTTTTGTGTGCATTAACATGGAGGCCTATGCTTGCTGCTGCTCGTTCCAGGCTATGCAGAAGTGTTTCGGCTTGGTCAGGTGTATTTGCCAGTATCGCTATGTCATCGGCGTAGTCGGCGTCGGTAATTGTTGTTGCGGGGTATCTTCTGCTTCTTTTCTTCGTCAGTTCGAAGTCATTCTCTTTGATTTTGTCAATCGATGTTCTAAGTACGTAGTCTAGACAAATGATAAAGAGATACGGAGCCAGCGTGTCCCCTTGTAGTACTCCTGCTACAATGTCGAAGTATTCTGTGTCTCCATCTGGTGATCGTACTTACCTAAAGATATATATATATATATATATATATATATATATATATATATGTGTGTGTGTGTGTGTGTGTGTGTGTGTGTTTGATTTCTTTAAAGGCACATCAACTCCTCCGCTCGAGAAAGATATCACACCAATTTTTTAAGTTAAGTTTAACAGTTAGTTAAAATTTAGAATTAAGTTTTCCTTCTTATACTGGTTACCGTAACAATGCTCAAGAATTCAGTCTGTCTTACAATTTAAACATAGCAGGACAGAAAATGTTTGGATGCATACCTTTCCCAAGCGTATTAACAGGAAATGCAATGCAAACAGCCGTGTCCAGGTTTAAACTCAGGTTGTTGTGTTCCTTTCTTACCACGATAACCATTACACCACAAGCGCCTCGTACATTAAAAGTAAAAAGATGTGAGCCTTAGGACTACTTGTACAGGTGATTTGTTTAGAGTGTTGATAGCTTGTGTAAGAGCAGCCAGGCTTATATATACATTGATAATAAATAAATATATATTAGATATATATATATTTAATCCATGGAAAATATTCTGCAACCTTAGGTTTCATGAAGTTTATAAAATAACATTCATCAGGCAGTTAAGAAGATGGAATGAATTGAAAATCGAAAATAGACAAAATACAGACAAAAGCCGTTACGATTTCGTTTGTGTGTGGTTGTAAGTGTGTGAGTGTATGTGGGTGTGTACGTATGTGTGTATGTGTTATAGTTACATGTGGATGTGTGTTTTTAGGTTAAGTCAGGCCAGGAACGTAAAGCGTTGGGTTTAGCGGAAATGAATTCAAGTGTATATCAATTCGTTACATTATTTCTTTAGGTGGCTATAGCTATGGAACAAAACTTCATCACTGCATGTCGGGGAGAATGAATAAGAATTTGATTGGTAAGCGTGTATGAATTGTTGTGCTATGGTAGGCAAGAATTACAGTGGGTATAAGTAAGGTTATATTGTGTTGTAATATGTTGGTGAAATATTTAGGGGAGGGGATTGTATTATAATAATTATAAATAAATGAGATATTGCGTAAATATTATATTAAGTCGTTATATCATTTATGATAGCTCTATCTTAGATATTGAGCACTCTCCATATTATATTGCACCTGGTTCGACACATAACCACAAAATTATTTACTGACAACTAACACTCTTATAATATATATTGTAGAGAAGAGGAAAATCTCGTATTTGGGTTTGGCGCGCTATTTAATTCAACACTGAATTTCACCAAATCAGGATGACTTATCCTATTCAGCCCGGACCTTCATTTCCGGCTAGTAAAACGGGTGAGCGGCCAAACCCAGTCTCTTCGGCTTGAAACGGCGACCAGAACAGACGTGCCTCTAGTCGTCCCTGCTTTGCGATGTTTTTTAGCTAGACAAGCCACCCAGTGTGGACATCTCACTGTGGCTTTAACACTAGCAGCAGCAACATGGACACTCAACGAGGGAACCATCTAATTTATGGATTCTTTACGAGGAATCCCAGTTGAACATAAATTAGAAACATTCAGCATGCCTTCCACAGGCACCACTTCATGTCACCCCAAAAATTGACTATGTCGATCCGAGCGTAACTCCGCTCTCGACAGCATGGAGATATCGCAGACTCTCCTCCAAAAACCAGATACAAAACTACACGGTGACTTTAAACACATCCCTCACACGTCCAACAACACGCTGCCATCTCAACATCCCGCTAAGCCATTTCGTCTCCAATACTAACAAGCCTAAACTCCAGGAGTCTTGCAGCACCAAAAGCAAATCATATTCAAAGCTGCAAATAAAGAACTTTCGTTGTTGTGTTGTTAAAGCAAAGTTTCGTAATTCATTTGTGTTATCCTCAAACCGCCACAAATTGGTTACCCCGCATGGCACCTTCTGAATTGCGAGACAAATAAAAACTATTCATAGCAACACCTTTCGACCTACTTCATCTTCATCATCTTCAACCTCCCTTTATATATCCAACAACACTAAGCGAGGAAACGACACAACGTAAACACACATACGTTACACCCTCTTCCTCCCTGAACCAAACAAACTTTTCCTCGCTTACCAACAACAAAAACTCTGGCTACAAAAATTGTTTCCTCTCGCTAAACAATAATATTCACTTCAAACATCACTAAAATATATATATATATATATATATATATACGTTTAGATAATTGGATCTGTAGTCTAACCCTGTTACCCTTACATTCATAGATAGAAATACGCAAAATATATAAACACAAATTGTAGTTACAAGAGAGATTTAATAAGAGCAGACATAAATAATGGTTTGGTCAAACATAATTTAGAAATATAATTTTAATGCTAAAGATTCCAAGATTTTAGTTTACATACATAATGAAAAACGCCGGAAAATTGTTGAATATAGTATAATTTCATATGATAATACTATTAAATCAATAGCATCATTTTTTTAATTTGTCTCCTTATTTGATCAGAATGGTGCAAAAAAGTTACAAATTCCCTTATCTAAAATAATTCGGCTTCATCATTTATACATTTAGAAAGATAGATAGACAAACGGATAGTCGAATTAAACAGAGAGGGGGGGTTAACATTGATAAAGACGGATATATATGTTATAGAAAGTTTATCATAGATATGAATTAAATAATACTAATGTTAATATCATATATATGTACATACACACACACACACACACACACACACACACACATATATATATATATATATATATATATATATATATATATATATATAAACTACACCGATGACACAACGCTTCTAGCAAATACACCGGTCCAAGCCGAATCCCTGCTACATAATCTGGAACAAGCAGCAGGTGTCATAGGCTTTCATGTCAACGCAGACAAAACAGAATACATGTACTTTATTCAAAGAGGTGACATCTACACAGAAAATGGTGGTTCTCTGAAACTAGAAGATAGGTTCCCCTACTTAGGAAGCAGCGTCTTATCAACCGAAAATGACATCAACACGCGACTAGCAAAAGCATGGACACATATCCATAGACTATCGGTCATATGGAAGTCAGACCTGTCTGATAAGAAAAATCAAGTTTTTTCCAAACAGCGGTTGTATCAATACTACTATATGGATGAACCACGTGGACACTAACTAAGCGTATGGAGAAAAAACTTGACGGCAATTACACAAGAATGCTACCAGCTATATTGAACAAGTCCTGGAGGCAACACCCCACAAAACAGCTACTATACAGCCACCTACCAGCCATCACGAAAATGATCAAAGTTGGACGAACCAGACTAGTGGGACACTACTGGAGAAGTAAGAGCGAACTCATAAACGATATACTCTTGTAGACCCCTTCACATGAACGTGGAAAGGTAGGACGACCAGTTAGAACATACAACAGCTCTGTGCCGGTACAGGATATAGCCTGAAAAACCTGCCGGGAGTGATAGACGATAGAGACGGGTAGGAGAGAGAGTCAGGGAAATCCGTGCTAGCAGCACCACACGATGATAACACACACACACACACACACACACACACACACACACACACACACACACACACACACACACACACATATATATATATATATATAAATATATATTTAAGAATCGATTGAAAGAATCTTTTTATAATTTGTTCTGTTTACATATATCCGCTTAACGGCTACCGAGAGCTCAATTCATTTGAAGAGCCTTGCTTTACGCTTGTGACAACCATTACTTCCCTCGCTAGAGAGCTCACCCCCATATATATATATATATATGTGTGTGTGTGTGTGTGTGTGATAAATAAGATTCCCAATTATGTGGCGCCCCTAATAGTGGAGATAAGGACATGTCTAATTATATATTCAGTCGCGTATAAAATTCCGTTCTATCATAGTTATTGTCACCTCGTTGTCAAAAACGTTCATTATTTATGAATATGATCGATAAGTGATAGAATTCTTAACAATAGAAATTGTCTCACAGTCGAAATTCTTCAATTTATGAAAGAAATTTATTTGTATGGATGGACAAAATGCCAGTTACCAAACTCAGCAACATTAGAAATAAGTAAAGTTGGCGACTGGAGTTGAGGGGAACTCGAAGGCTCCCTTTTCGATAGCTACTATACCAAGGTGTAGGGGAGGGAGCTACTCCTTTCCCTGGATTGCTCCACTTTACCCTTGATCCTTACCTTATAATGCTGAGTGTTAAGTAAGGTAGCATCAAATATCATTTTTCAAGTCTTTGGTATGACTTGGATTGAACCCCGCACTACTCTACATGTTCATAGAATTTTATATTTTTGGTTAGACGACTTCCAATTTTATTTGTTTTAGGAGTGAAACAAATATTTTTGCCTACCTATATTCAATGTTACAGAATTCGACAATAAAACCATCTAATCATATTTGCTTCGACTGTATAATGTTCCACTAGAAATAATAAAATAATAATAAAATAATGAAATTTTGGTATTTTATAAAAGAATGATCGGGTAAATTTATTTATGGGCGATCACTTTCTTATATAAAGGGAAAGTCAAGTAATTTCCATTCCAAAGAAATATTAATGTTTGTACTAAAAACAGGTTCGAGATGCTGTAATTAAAATCTTTTCGCTCCAAGATCGTTTAAAATAATTTGAAGGATCAAAATCCAAAATAATCAAAGAAATCTTTTCGCTCCAAGATCGTTTAAAATAATTTGAAGGATCAAAATCCAAAATAATCAAAGAAATCTTTTCGCTCCAAGATCGTTTAAAATAATTTGAAGGATCAAAATCCAAAATAATCAAAGAAATCTTTTCGCTCCAAGATCGTTTAAAATAATTTGAAGGATCAAAATCCAAAATAATCAAAGAAATCTTTTCGCTCCAAGATCGTTTAAAATAATTTGAAGGATCAAAATCCAAAATAATCAAAGAAATCTTTTCGATCCAAGATCGTTTAAAATAATTTTTTGAACAATTATAACAACATCAACTTATTTTAAAATCAAATTTCGAGCCTACCTCAATCTTATAAATAAGCGATAAAACAGTTTTACTTTTAGTAGGTTTATACATTTATTCAATAACCTACTCAAACTTTTGAGTTTATTTCTTTTGAGTGTAAATCTTACATTCTCTTTCTTCAAGAATGCATTTAATTTCAGCATCGCTTAATTATTCTAAATTAAACGGGAATATTTTTGTTTACGTAAGTATTCGTACAATTATTACAGTTTTTCCACTGCTCATTAAAATTCTTTATACATCCGCTTACATAATAGTGCATAAATATACTTTCTCTCTCACGTTATGTCATACTCACACAAAAATCTTTTACGCGCAGAAAATATATCAGTTAGATTTTGGCAATGCAAAATTCTACCGTAAATATATGAATTTTAGTTTCATGTAGCAAATAGTTATTCTCAAACTGGTACAATATTTTCTGACTAAAAAACACTTTATAACTTCTGTTTTTCAACAAACTTTTCACTCAATTTAAAGAAATTAAATTCATCTAATTTGTAGATTGGTGTCTTTTTCTATCATTTACGCGTTTATCCGCCACACACAGACACACACACGCACACATACACGTATATATGTCATTTTTATAATTTTTTTTCTTATTTACGTCTTTAATTTTTTTATGATAAATTTATTTGCATTCGGATGACGTTAGACCACAAGTGAAATATCTCGATCTGATTTTCAAAATTTTTTCTTTCTCTTACCGTTGGGTCGAATTTTATCCCAAATTTTACGCGCGTGCGCGCGCGCGCGCGAGAGAGAGAGAGAGAGAGAGAAAGAGAGAGAGTGGGGGGAAGTCTTCACAAGAACGTGCATTTATATACACACAAGTACAAACGATACTTCCAGACACGTTTACGAAAGAAAAAACAAAAAAATACAAAAAAACAAAAACAAAACAAAACAAAAGAAAAAAGAAGAAGAAAAAAGAAGAAAATACACAAAGAAAGAATCAAAGAAAGACACGAATGAAGGTCAGGATCCATCAACGGCTGATTAGTAAATGTTTTACCGTTTTACCGAAATCCCTGACATCATCACGTGACCAAATTTTAACGATGGACATCTCATTTGCTTTTCGCCTCTATGGCGTCACTAAAAAAAAGACAAAAAAAGAAATTTCTCAGACGAAACGGGAGGTCGACCGAAGTTAACGACTCTCTCAACAAGCGAAATCGCAGTTCTTTTCTCTCTCTCTCTCTCTCTCTCTCTAGCTCTCTCTCTCTCACCTCACCGCTTGACATATAAACCGACATTGCCCTCTTTCTTCGCCACCAGAGACTCCTATGAAAACATCATAAACACATGCTTGAGTAAATATGAAAAAAAAAAAAAAAAAAAAAACAAAGAAAAAGAAGAGAAGTAAAAAACAACAACCAAAAACTAACAATAACAATGACAACAAGAAAAGGAAGTAAAAAAAAGATGTTACCGTTCTTAGGTCGGTTGGTTTTACGGCATGTTAACCCCTGTTGCTTTATCTAATACCGAAGCCAATTTTTTACTTTTTTTGCAAGCAGTTACATCATTTTAAGTGACTATTTCTTCTTAATCATCTCCAACTTAAAGTAATTATTCTTGATACAAATAAGTCGTACTAGTCTAGATTAGACCTTATTTTTCCGATGCAAGTATCATTGAGGAACGATAAAAACTTTGGTAAACGATAATTTGATTTCTTAAATTGAATTTCTATTTTCTCTTTCCCCAATGATACTTACTGTCATTAAATAAGGTTAAAAATGTTACCTTTGGGTAAACCCTTATTGATCTTTTAATCTGGATTAAACACATTTATATGGCTTTAAGAATTTCTATCTAAAACTTATTCACTGACCACTGCTGGTGCTTGAAACAGAATGCAGTGTCTGCCGAGCACAGGAGGAAGTCCTGGAAAAGACCTTTGAACCATGAATAGCTCCTTTTGTATATTTTTCAGTTTACTGTGGCACAATGTTATATTTCAAGTAAGAGTTTGTATTCAAAAATTTAATCTGATTAGAAAAAATGAGTATGATTTTTGGATTCAGAGTAAAAAACTGTTTTAATATCAGCTGTTATATATTCGACCTTAAAAAACATTGCAAGCCAGTGTGATTATTGACCTTTTCTTGTTTAGTTGAGAAATATCTTTTTATGCGTGTAAAACTTGAAAAATTTGATATTCCTATTTTTCACTGGATTATTCATCCCAAGTCAGTCTTTCAAGCCTATGGATGTTAGTGACCATTTAAAACCCGTTTGCCATACGGGTAATTATTGCTTGTACTAATCATTTTCAAACAGATCCATCTGACGAATAGATGGGACCCAATATACTGATATATGTTATCAAGTATTCCTGTTTAATACAAGTAATTTGCACACAGTTATACGATTTCACGCTTTCTTATCCAATATTGATCATTCTCAAATAGATCTATTCGACTCATAGATGGGACCTTAATAGGTAATACTACTCCATTGACTAATGAGTAGAGTGTTCGCCAATGGTTTGGAAGACCAGGGTTCAATCCCAGGTCGAGTCATACCAAAGACTCTAAAAATGGTACTTGATGCCGCCTTGCTTAACACTCAGCATTATAAGGTAAAGATCAAGGGTAATCCAGGGAATGGAGTAGCACCAATCCCTACATCTCGGTGTGTTAGTGATTGAAAAGAGAGCCTTCAGGTCACCCTCGACTAAGGTCGACTAACTTTACTTTACTCCGAATCAGAGGTCAACTGAGATTAATGGCAATGAAGGACTGACTCCAAAATGGCTCAGCCCAGTCGGCTGGAGCAGAAGAATACACCAACTACACCTCTGGTGAGGGGTAGGACCCCACCCATAACGAGAGTCATGTACATGACATTAAATCATCTGATCAAAAGGCTCCAGGGTTGGAGCTTTGGGAAAAGCGGAGTACCCCTTAATTTCCATTCCTCCCAGGTCCACTCTAGCCCGGAATATTAGCACTTGGTAGGCTTCTAGCTATGGGTCAAAGAGAATTGGTCGGTTGGTTATTTGGGTTTTATGGCATATCAACCTTTGTGGGTTATTTAACGCCAAATTAATTTTTATGACAATAGTTCTAATTCAAACAATTTAGTTTATGATAAGTACGCAATTTAAATGTGAGTACAGTTTAATTGTGAAAAACATTTCTATTTCAAGCTATTCAGTTTAGTCAAGCAGTTCTAATCCAGCTAATTCAGTTTAGTATAAATACAGATTTTGTTTACACACAGCTAAATGTCAAAACAGTTTCATATTAAACAATTCAGTTTAGTGTAAGTACAGTTTCAATGTAAAAAAAAACTTCCATTTCAAATAATTCAGTTTAGCATAAGCACGCAGTCAAAATGTTAACTACGGTTTAATTGACAAAAACATTTCTATTTCACGCTATTCAGTTAGTTCTATTTACCCATAGATAGGGCTCTTACCAGGTGTTACCTCTTCGGGCGCGAGTGGACCAGGGAGCGATGGCAATGAAGAGGTACTCCGCATCCCCCAAAGCTCCAGTATTACTGGAACCTCATCATCAGATTTTTTAGTGTCATACCCAGGACACTTGTTGGGAGAGGGTCTTACTCCTCTACAGAGGTGCAGTCGGTGTATTCTACAGCCCCAGCCGACAGGGCAACAAAGAGAATTGTTTGACATTTAAACTGAGAGCAAACAAATAACATGCTAAATTGAATTGTTAGAAGTAGAATTGTTTGATAATTCAAGTGTGCGTGAACAATTGATTGATGTTTAATTGAATCGTTAGTGATACATAGCAACAATTGAAACAATTCTCCTCGGTGCAAACAAATGAGCAATGTTGAATAGAATTATTTGTGTTGATTGAAATACTTGAAACTCTATCTGTGTGCCTAAATTGAACTGTTAACGTAACATAGCAATGCTTGAAACCATTTAACTGTGTGCCAATAAAACTGCTTGTTTGATAGCAATATTTGAAAAAATCTAAGTGAGTGCTAATAAATGATTAATACTTAGTAGAACTATTCGTGTTAGAAATATTTGGAACCATTTAACTGTGTACAAACAATCGTAATACTGTTTGTTTTTTTTTCA
Source organism: Sepioteuthis lessoniana (assembly GCA_963585895.1). Classification (NCBI taxonomy): domain Eukaryota; kingdom Metazoa; phylum Mollusca; class Cephalopoda; order Myopsida; family Loliginidae; genus Sepioteuthis; species Sepioteuthis lessoniana. The sequence continues at coordinate 90,192,957 of OY757920.1, forward strand.
GTCTTAACCTGGACTAACAATGATGAGACGGGATACAACATTATTCCTGGTGGAGTTCTCAGGAGTTCTCGAGGTGTAATGGTTAACGTGAAGAACTGTGGTTTCAAAGTAAGCTAGTTCGAAACCCAGTTACGCTATTACGTTCACTTTCAGACTAATACTCCTGAGAAAGATATGAATTCCCTTATTTCCCTCTCTGCTAAGGGGTTAAACAGTATCATTGCTGTTTTTCTAAGAAGGGGGTTTTGGTATTGAATAACCCATTAAGGTTGATATACCATTAAACCAAACAATATGTGTCTTTTATTTTATCATAGTTACATTCTTTTGTTAAATATGCTTTTGTTTTAGTTTGGTTGGTCGGGTTTTATGGCATATCAACCCTAGTAGGTTATTTAATACTAAATCTTGTTTATAAATACATATATCAACTATATATGATTTATAAACAAATAGTTTGTTGGTAACAATTTAAACAAGCCAGATCTCATTTGTTTGCTCTCAATTAAATGGTTTCAAGTATTTCTATTAGACACGAATAATTCTATCAAATATTAATCATTTGTTTACACACAATAAATGGTTTCAAGTATGACAACGTAATTAATAATTCAATTTAACATCAGACATTCATGTTTTGTGTCATAGGCAAGAACTTTTTTTTTTTTGGTTGGGGGTAGGGGTTCTTACCCCTCTGGAAGGGATACAATCAGCGTATTCAAAATCCCACCGAAAGGTTGGAGGTAGATACGAGGGTTTATCAATAAATAAGATTTTCGATCCTATTAGATAAGGTTTTGACCAGATACATTGGAGCATTGAAAAGTTCTCGATCCAACAAAGTAATTATTTGTTTTTTAAAATCTTTATTTATAGTTTTAACTTTCACTCACATTATAAGTAGTAAGTAAAGTTGGCGACCGTAATCTAAGGCGACCAGAAGGCTTCCTTTTCAATAGCTACTACACCGAGGTGTAATGGAGGGTGCTACTCCTTTCCCTGGATTGCTCCACTTTACCCTTGATACGTACCTTATATTACTGAGTGTTAAGCAAGGAGGTATCAAGTAACATTTTTAAAGTCTTTGGTAAACGCGACCTGGGATTGAACCCAGGTCTCCCGGATCATTGACGAACACTCAACCTACTGGGCCAATGAGCCAGTTATACGAAAATCTTACTTAACAAGCAACATTTTTTAGACAACTTCAAAGCATGTAGTCCTAGTTCTTTAGCTGCTTTAGAACAGTGGTTTTCAAACTGTGGTCCAGCGACCACAAGGAGGGTGTCCGCAATGACAGCTGCAAGGGTTCACAGGTACTGCAAGTTTGTTGTGAAAGTTTATATTATCCGATAGATTGTGATAGAACCACAAATTTGTGTTTCTAGTCACTCATACATCATCATCATCATCATCATCTCAGCACGGATTTTCTGGTCTCTCTCTATCCATCCGTATCTATCATCCCTCGCTCCCGGCAGGTCTTCTAAACCTGTTAAACTCCGCTTAAAGATTGGCCTTGTATCATATCTTGCCCAAGCGGAGGGGTAAAATAAAAACTGACCATTTGATATATATTCGGTGATATTTGTTTCCAGTTCTAGTCATTACTTGGGTTGCCTTAGCAAAAAGAATATACCCCAACACAATCTTCAGCAAACTCTATAAGAAGAAACATGGAAAGAACAAAATATAAATATAGCTTAAAATCGTTTCGTGCAAATTTCTTTTAAAACACAAAACACTATAATGTCTATAAATTTAGCTAAAATATTTATAAATTATCTTATTTTTATTTCTTCTCTTTTAATTTGGATCAGATTTCTTTTGCGGGCTGCCAAAGATTCTGTGATGTTTTTTTTTTGTTTGAATTTTCAGTGGCTGAAAAGATTAAAAAAAGGTTTTAAAATCGTGAAGAGATTTTGACAGTAGATTTTGTTTATTTAAGTTTTTGGCACTTGTTCAAAGAAATTCAACATCAAAACTAATGGAAAAAAAGTTGTGAATAATACGAAAGCAAATATTAATTTTACCGCTAACGTAATATGTTGCCGATTTATTTATCAATATAGACGAGGTATGATAAAAAGTATAGAGACTGAATCAGTAAATATTTTTTTTAAATCTAAAATTTAATTGAAGACGTGTGCGCAGGTGATTTTTAATAGCTCATCGTCTAGACTGCTATTTTGGCGAGACCGCGGCAATTTGAAAAAAAAAAAAAGATTCCAATTTCGATACTTTATGAAATAAATCTTTTTGGCGAGACACAAGATTGTACAAGTGCAACGGTATTTGTCACGCGCCCTACCAAACGGACGAGTGTAGCACAAGGCCTTTTTTAAGGCGGGTCCGGGCGCTAGGCCGTAGCCCAGATACGACCGGCATTCCCAAAAATGCCTCGGGTCCCGTCGGTATTCCCCTAAAAAAGGGCGCCTCAGGTGCCAGGCGGTAAACCTAGGCCTTCTGAGGAGGATAAGAGCCTGGAGGGACAGCCCCCGCCTGAGGCTTGAGGAATGTCAGTTTTGGCCATGTGACGTGAATGCTTGGTCTCCCCGGCACTCGTACCAGGCCGCCTCGATTGACTACTGCATCCAGTGACGTGACACACTCGACTAGATCCGCGCCGCTGATACCACGGCCGGCCGAAGTATGACCCATTTACTGGATCCAGCTGATTAAATCAACCCTTGTACAAGTGAAACGCCCTCTATATTTACTTGGCCAAATGTATATATTTACCCAACCCCTCTGCCACAAGCAGGATGCGACACAAGGTCAATTTTTTTAGTGCCATGGGTTTGAATTCCTTCTCCGGTTGCTATTATAAGGTTAAACAGCCTAAACCGCCCTACCATTTACTCACAGCTGGTGGTACGGGGAAAATACGGGGATTCATAACTTTCCCAAGTGTATTAACGCTATGGGAAATACGAACAGCTTAGTCGCGAATTAGAACCCAAGTCATCGTGACTATTTCCTACGACGATAACCATTTTGCTAAAAGCACCGCCGGCCAGGCCTAATGTGGCACTAAGGACCCATTTTGAAGAGTCACTCATCCATGACGGATATATATATTTCACGGATTTCGTGATAGGTTTTTTCTTTCTCTTTTGGTGACTGGGGTGCAAAGATACAAACATTTACGGTAAACAGAGAACGAAAAAAGAATCAAATCATTGAAGAGTGAAGTTGAGTGCATTGTTCATTTATTCCTGCTTCCATGGCCTCAGATATTAAAGAGAGAGAATTTAAAAAAACAAAAAAAACCCCCAAAAAACAGCTAAAATGAAAGGTCCTAACGCTAAAAGTCGAGTTGTTTTTCTGTGTTTATGTCACCACGTCCGAAGAATAGCCCTAACCGACCTAACAGTCATAGCTAGGCTACACTAGCTAAGAGGATCATTAAATAAGTTTCCAGACTTTTTTCATATGGGCACTTTTATTGATAGTACACACATGAAACTCAAGTCATCTTCGAAGTAATCTCCTCCGGCTGCAATGCCAACAACCTCTGGAAGGCCCCATGGAAATCGTCTTGTGTGAGCGTGTCAATGACCTTCGTCACAGCCTCTTTCATCTACTCAACTGTCTCATACCGACAGCCTCTGAGCTTAGGGAATAACCAAAAGTCACAGGGAGCAAGGTCTGGACTATAGGGAGGCTGAGGAACTGTCTTGATACCCATCTTGTTCAAATAGTCTGTGACAAGGATGGAGTTATGGACTGGTGCATTGTCCTGCTGGAAATGCCACTGACCCGATTTGAAGAGTGCTGGCCTCTTCCGACGGAATCTCTTCCTGAACTCCCTTAGTAACCCTAACCCTAACCCTTTGGCGAATGAACTCTGGTGTATTGACTTCCTTACTCCTCCCACAATTCTCATCATCCCTCATAGACTCTATGACTTCCTTGAATCTCTTATGCCACTCAAAAACCCATGCTCGATTCATGCAATATGTTCCAAAAGCAGTCTGAAGCATTCCATAGGTTTCTGTGGCATTTTTTTCAAGTTTAAAACCGAATTTTATTGCATATCGTTCTTCAAATGTGTCCTCACGTCCAGATTGCATTTTTGAAGTTCACCAGCTGTGACAATCAGGCTTTAGTAGGGTGTATTCCAACTGCTGCTGTAGCTGTTAATTTGAACCTGAAATCATAAAAATTGGTCAGTCATCTCATAAGATGCATAGCAATAAGAGTCTACGACAATTTTAAATGCCTGTACAAAAAAACTCTGGAAACTTATTGAAGGCACCACGTACGTGCGACCTTTTCTTGTTTCCAAAATTGAACATTCATCACAGCATCAAGATTTGAGGATATTGAAGACATTAATATAAATACGACGACACTGTTTCAGTCTATATGAAAAGAGAAGTTTCGGAAGGCGAGATTTTTTAGGTGAAAATTAACTTTTTATTGAAACAATTGTTAACATAAAGCAAGTTACGGATTATTTCATTCACGTCTCCAGTTGTATTACTGCCAGGCTTTTAGCTGGTTAGCCTTGAGGAAAATGATATTTTCGAAAAATTGTCGATTATTTGGTACATCAATGATATGCAGATTATTTAGGATTCGATGCAGGATAGGACGTTTTCTTTCTTTTTTTTTGGAGGGGGTTCCTCTTGTTCTTGTGGGGTGTCCTCGTGATGTAATGGTTAAAGCGATGGACTGCAAAATCGTAGTAAGCGAGTTCGTACTCAAGTCGCGCTATTACGTTCACTTTCGGGCAAAGACCAAAGGTATGAATCCCCTTATCCTCCCAGCTATGGGTTAAATAGTACCACTACTGTTCTTCTAGGAGAATGGCTTTGGCATTAAATAACCTAAAAAAGGTTGATATGCCATTAAACAAAGAAACCAACCAACCATCTTGTTCTTGTTCTTCTGTTTACTCTAACGATTTGTAATGATTTCAGTCGATCGATGCTCCTGAATTCACTAACACCAACGATGCCATTATCTCGAACCCACAGACAAGCTGATGTTCAGATACATTAATAATTCTATCATTTTTCGACGGAAACTAAATCTAATATATTATGCACTCAACAACATCAGACTCCAATGAATAAAATGTAAAAGTGTCAGTATTCGTAAGTGTGCAGGAAGTTTTAATAATTTTTTTTAATTAATGAGTTAAACCAGGCGTATAATAATTACCAACGAAGCGATCTTAATTCATAACATACCCAAATATTTTTGTTTTTTAATCAGCTCAGAAATTTTGTCTTACTAGAAAGATTAAAAAAAAAGACAAAAGGAAGAAAGAAGAAAGAATAGAGTAATTTAAACAAAGTGAAAAGAAAAAAAGTGTTATAGATAATAAATATTTAAGAGAACATATCTACGATAGAAAAAAAAAAACGCATAACAATGACACACGAACAAAATAACCAATGATATTTTCTTAACATTGCCTTTGGGCAATGGTTTATCAAACATTGTTAGTTACCTGGATACTAGTTGGTTAGGTGTTTTATGGTATATAAACCTTTGTAGGTTATTAAATGCTAAATCTTGTTTATACACACTAAGTATAAATAATTTTCAAACGAAAGATTTGTAGGCAACAATTTTTAAACGTGTTAGAACTCATTGGTTTGCACACAGTTAAATGGTTCCGAGGAGGTGTCCCCGCCCCGTGGTGTAATAGTTATCGTCGTAGGAAATGGACACGGCGACACGAGTTTAAACCCTGGACGAGACTGATTACATTTCATATAGCACTAATACCTTTGGGAAAGGTATGAATCCAATTATTCTCCCTCCAGCTATGGGTAAATAGTAGGGCAGACTAGGTTCTTCAGCCTTGGTGAGGCAACTAGTCTAGCAGAAGGAAAACTCTGAATTCAAACCTGTTAAACTCCGCTTAAAAATTGACCCTGTATCATATCTTGCCCGAGCGGAGGGGTTGGTAAATATGGTTAAATGGTTTCAAGTATTGCTATCTAACACTAAAATTGGTAATAGTTTATTTGCGCAGGTAAATGTTTTCAATTGTTGCTATGTAATATTAATAGTTTTACTTTCACATAGTTAAATCGTTACAAGTATTATTATTTAAAACTTATAATCCTATTCAAGATTTTTAATTCATATGCACACAGTTTAGTAGCTCCACGTGTTGTTATGTAATACTAATATTTCAGGTTTGTAGACATTTGTTTGCCAACAGTGAAATGGTTCCGAGTACAGAAAATGATGAAATGTTTCTATTCGACCCACAGATGAGACCCTTACACGTACTTCCATTCTGAGTCAGAGTGGACCTAGGAGTAATGGTAATGAAGCAGTTCTCTATATTTCCTGAAAGCTCCAGAACTGGAGCCTCACCATCAGATGCAGTTTAGCGTAACATCCAGGAAACTCATTGTTGGAGGGTATTACCATTCTGCAGATATACAGTCGGCGTATTCTCTTGCCCCAGCCGCCTGGTTGCCCAGGCACTAGAGTTCCATTCTGATTGAACTCTTCTTATACGTAAAGTAAATGTTCTGGTATATTGTGTAATACTGAAAACGAATGCTAAAGTTAAAATACTGTGAGATGCAAATAGAGAAGTTATAATAAAAATCCTGCATCTGGAAGAGAGACAAACATAAAACTATTGGTAATCAAACTTTGTAGCAGAAATTTAATCATAGGAATAAATAACTGATCGAGTTAGTTTGTTTGGTTGGCTTTTATGGCATATCAACCATTGCCGGTTATGTAATGCCGAATCCTCTTTATACATATATATTAGATATATATGATTTGGTTTGGTTTGGGTTTATGGCATATCAACCATTGCACGTAATTTAATTCCAAATCCTCTTTATACATATATATCAAATATATAGAATTTGGTTTGGTTTATTTTTATGGCATATCATCCATTGTAGCTTATTTAATGCCAAATACTCTTTATACATATATTTGCACAGTGGCTGGGGCTGTAGAATACACCGACTGCTTCTCTGCAGAGGGGTAAGAACCCCCCAACGTGTGTCCTGGTTATGACACTAAACAATCTGATGGTGGGGTTCCAGCAATGCTGGAGCTTTGGGGAATGTGGAGTACCCCTTTTATTGCCATTGCTCCCAGGTCCACTCTGGCCCGGAGTGGTAGCACCTGATAAGGATCCTATCTATGGGTTAAATAGAACTAAATCGTGATTCTTTCACTATACTGATTTCTGCATTTAAACTGCGTATTTATGCTAAACTGAATTGTTTAAAATAGAACTGTTTTGACATTGGAACTGCTTACTAATGCTGAACTGAATTGCTCAGAATATAACTGTTTTTGACGTCTAAACTGTGTACTTATGCTGAACTGAATTATCTGAAATAAAACTGTTTGACATTTAACTCTGTGTATTGCTGTAGAATACATGATAGGGCCCTATCAATAGGTTAAATAGAACTAACGGCATACTTATGCTGACTGAATTGTTTGAGTAAACTGAATAGCTTGAAATAGAAACGTTTTTGACAATTAAATCGTACTTACATTTGAACTGCGTGCTTGTGCTTAACTGAATTGTTTGAAATAGAGCAGTTTTTCGACATTAAAACTGTATTTACGCTTAACTGAATTGTTACATATAACTGCAACTGTTTTTTGACATTGAAACTGTATTTACACTAAACTAAATTGTTTAATATAGAACTGTTCTGACATATAAGTGTGTGTAAACAAAATCTGTACTTTTACAAAACTGAATTAGCTGAAGTAGAATTGCTTGACTAAACTGAATAGCTCGAAATAAAAATGTTTTTTTTACAATTATACTGAACTTACATTTAAACTGCGTGCTAAACTGAATTGTTTTAAATTGAACTATTTTTGACACTGAAACTGTACTTACCCAAAACTGAATTGCTATATATAACTGAATAGTTTGAAATAAAAATGTTTTTTGATAATTAAACTGTGTACTCATGCTAAACCGAATTGTTTTAAATAGAACTGATTATTTACATAAAAATGGATTTGGCGTTAAATAACCTACAAAGGTTGATATGCCATGAAACCAAATCAAACCAAACCAAACCAAACCTTTATACATATATATATAAATATATGATTTGGTTTGGTTTGGTTTGGTTTTATGGCATATCAACCATTGTTGATTATTTAATGCCAAATCCTCTTTATACATATTTATAGAAATATATGATTTGGTTTTGTTTTGTTTGGTTTGGTTTTATGGCATATCAACCATTGTTGGTTATTTAATGCCAAATCCGCTTTATACACATACATTAAATATATGATTTGGTTTGGTTTGGTTTTATGGCATATAAACCGTTTTAGGTTATTCAATGCCAAATCCTCTTTATACATATATATTAAATATACAGGATTTGGTTTGAGTTGGTTTTATGGCATATCAACCATTGAAGGTCATGTAATACCAAATATATATGATTTTTAAACACATTTTGAAAATAACATTTTGAAACGAGGCTGAGCTCATTTTTTCACACAATTAAATGGTTTCACTTATTTCTATCTTATAAGAATAATTCTAGTAATTATTGATTACCTGTTTGCTCACAGTTTAATGTTCACAAGTATTGCTATATATCACAAAAAATTCAATTAAACATCCGTCATTTGCTTCCACACAGTTAAATGATCAAACAGTTCCATTTTAAACAATTTAGTTTAGCATGTCAACAAAATTAAATGGTTCCAAGTATTGCTATGTATCACTTACAATTCAATTAAACATCAGCCATTTGTTTACACACAGTTAAATATAAAAGAAAATGTTATATTTCAAACAATTCAGTTTAGCATAAGTACACAGTTTAAATGTCAAACATTTCTATTTGACCTATTGATAGGACCTTATAAGGTGCTACTACTCTGTCCCAGACTGGTTCAGAGAGCGATGGCAATGAAGGAGTGCTCTGCATTCCCCAAAGCTCGATCATTACTGGAGCCTGACCAATAGATGGTTTAGTGTCATATCAGGACATTCCTTGAAGGATTCTTACCCCTCAACAGAGATGCAGTCGGTGCATTCTACAGCCCCAGCTGATAGGGCCATCTGATAAAGTTGATACTGTAAGGTACTCCGGACCCTTCGTAAACAGGACAATAGAAAAACTCAGTAACCTGAACCAGAGAACAAGGAAACTAATAATTATGCATAAGTCCTCACACATAAAAGACGATGTCAGCAGACTCTATATTTAAAAAAAGATGAAAACAGACCAGAACTGAAGATAGAGTTTGTATTTACCCAATCCCTGAGGAGCAGTTGAAAACTGGGTCCTTATTGAAAGATTGTAGTGTCAGGTGACCACAATTCTAAAAGTTAGAAGAAGATAGATTTTTAGTTTAAATCGGTTCATGTAGAACTGTAGAATGGAGCGTACATTATTAGTTCAAAGGGTGCTCTCTGCATTATTAGTTCAAAGGGTGCTCCCTGCATTATTAGTTCAAAGGGTGCTCCCTGCATTTACAAGCGATATGTAAAAAGTTGTCAGTGAAGATGATTAATAGAGTTGTGTGCACATCAAAAGAAGATATTTTTGTTACTCATCCCAGTAGAGAAGAAGAGAAGATAGAGTGGTCAGAGAAGAAGACAGAACGATCTAATAATGAAATATGCAACAGAAGGAAACAGCGGGGAGAAAGATTGACCATCCACTGAACAGAAAAGATGGAAATTTACTAAGCTTTTTGCTTATATGTGGCACAAGACCATATAAAATGGGCACCCAATGAGACTCGAACTCACTCGTGTAGGTTTGCTAGTCGAGCTTGCTAACCATTACACCACCGGCTGTTCAACTATAGCAATTGAAAGTTTTATGGGCTTATGGATAACATAATCAACCATACATATTAAAGAAAGTAAACAGATAGGCAAATATACATATATATATATATACACGGAAAGAATCAAGGTACCTTGATAGAGATAGAGAGATGAATCATGGATTGTTTGAAATTGGTAATTTTGAATAAGATGAGAAAGAAGTGAACACACACACACACACACACACACACACACCCATATATATATATATATATATATATATGGGATAAGAGTTTTTTTGGAGGAAATACGATACGTTTTTAAAATAAATTTCGAACATTAATTACATCACACAGTTTTGAAAGAACGAACGAAAATTGAATGTTTAAAACTTTCTCAATTTTTTGTTTCACTTAATAAGTAAAAGATTTAATTTGAATAAGATTTAGAAGATAGAACATCACATATGTAAACGCCCAGATGAAGGTTAAATACTTGAAAAACCGAAACGTTTAACGTTGGCTAATAAGATATTTTTTCATATTTGTACAGTTTCAATAAATTGATACAGTAAGCTGATAGAGAAGAAGGACGATTTGATGGGAAGGTGATTTTCTAAGAACTGGAAAATGAGACTCAAAATACTTCCGAATTTTGGGACAAAAATGGATCCCTAATCATAGGCAGAAGACGGGACCTTGATCAGTTAATACGAAAAAGAGCATCTGTCAACTTGTCGACTTCTCCGTTCTTGATAACCACAAAGTAAAAGCCAAACACAAAAAATAGAAAGCCAGAGAGATTAAAACGGTATAAGTTAGGTTTGGTTATTTGGTATAATGGCGTATCAAACTTTTTGATGGTGACTGAATGCCAAATCCTGTTTAAATATATGATTTGTAACAGAATAGTCTGTTGGTAACTTTATCTTTAAACAGGTTTGAGGTCATTTGTTTGTATACGGAAGTCAGACCTGACCGACAAAATGAAACGCAGTTTCTTCCAAGCAGCGATACAGTGTCGATACTGCTATATGGATGCACTACATGGACGCAAACAAAACGGACGGAGAAAAAGCTTGACGGCAACTACACAAGAATGCTGCGGGCAATATTGAACAAGTCCTGGAGGCAACACTCCACAAGGCAGCTGCTGTACGGCCACCTACCACCCATCACGAAAACTATCAAAGTTAGACGAACCAGACATGCAGGACACTGCTAGAGAAGCTAATAAGTGATGTTCTCCTATGGACCCCCTTACATGGCCTTGCAAAAACAGGGCGACCAGCTCGAACATACATACAGCAGCTCTGTGAGGATAAGAGATGTAGCCCTGAGGACCTGCCAGAAGCGATGAACGATAGGGAGGAGCGGCGAGAGAGGATCAGGGATATCGGTGCTGGTGTCATGACATGATGATGACATCAAGACTTAAATACTTTCACCCGGAAGGCGCGTATTTTTGCCGGTAATTTATAAAAAAACTATAATAATTATCATTTAAATGCATAATTATAATTAACAATAACCGTATTTCACGGTTTAAAATGTCCAGGAAGATTATATGTTGATTATTTTCTATTTTTAGTAACTATGGAACAGAAGCAGTAATATGAATTATATTTCGATGGGAAATATTTTCGTCTTCAATGGGAAATTTCCTATTTAATTCAATGCAAGTGTTTTTTTTTTTCAGTTCTAACTTTGAAAACAACATTTGTACAAATTTAAAATTAGAAAAAAAAATAAATAAAAAAATAAAAGAAAAAGTATCTAAAAAGTAAGTCCACCTCATTTCAAGATCTTTGACTGATGATTTATTACAAATGGAAATGACGTCATCAACCAGACATCTAAATTGGTCTGTTAAATGAAATTAATATATATATATATATATAGATAGATAGTATCTCTCTCTCTATATATAGTATCTCTCCCTCTCTCTCTCTATATATATATATATATGTGTGTATGTATATATATATATATATAAATAGTATCTCTCATAATAAAAAGTTAATTTTCTTCTCAACTAAAGATATCAGAATTTTGTTGTCTAGCAAGTCCAACGTCAAAAACAAAAACAAAACAAAACAAAAAAGGAAGCAGAAATTAACACCGCCACTAAAAATCTTGATATTTTTTGTTAATTACCAAATTCTACAACATTAAAACTCCAAAACTTAGAATACGTAGCAGACCAAATGTAAGTAGATACTTTATATATATATATATATATATATATATATATATATATATATGTGTGTGTGTGTGTGTGTGTGTGTGTGTGTGTGTGTGTTTGTGTGTAATTTCTATGTGGAGTTTAACATATTTGAATTCAGAGTTTTCTTTTTCGTAGGCTGGTCGCCATACCAAGGGTACAGAGCCCAGTCTGCCCTACAATTTTAGGCAGAGCTGGAAGGACGTTAGTGGGATTTCCTAAGGGTATTACGCGCATGTGAAATGCAGAAGCCTTACCCAGGTTTATACATATATATATATATATATATAAGCTCTTTTATTATGTAATTATACTTTTGGTTAGAGATTTTCGATGTCGAAAATTTTGGTTGTAAATAGTACTAAATAATATTCATTTTGATTGTATAATGTTCCCTGAGAGTTCCGAGAACAGTCGTTGAAATATTGTCTTTTACTGGGCTGGAACAAATGATCTGTGGCATTGATGGAAAGAATAACTTTCGTTTGCATGAAGCAGACAATTTAACAATCTAAATATAAACGATAAAAAAAAATTATTCAGTTTGTTGTTTTTAATGGTATATCAACGTTCTATGTTTATTTAATGCTAAATCTATCTTTCTACATGGACAATAGTCGTACAATTTGACCCATAGCTGGGAGGGTGAATGGGTTCATACCTTTTCCAAGGGTATCTGTCCGAAAGTGAACGTAGTAGCACGAGTGGTATTCGAACTTGTTTAATACAATTCCCGCAGTCCACCGATTTAACCATTACACCACGAGGACACTCCCAAGATGTTCAGAGGATATATTTATATATTAGAACGTTTAAGTTTCCAGTTTTTTTATATTTGTTGTATATTGACCCTTAACCAAGCCGTCAATCAGAGATGCACCTGTGTAAATAAGCGGAAGAATATAGGCAGGTGCGGCAGTTGAGTCAGTTAGTAACAGGAAGGCCAGAGTGAGGAACAGATTGCCGACTGAGAGCTGTGGCCCTCAGCGACCCCCGGTTGAACAACCCCAGCCAAGATGCAGCTATGGTCAAGTGAAGAAGTTGGGTCAATATAGCTGTCTGTCCCTTTCTCCACTCATCTCTCACACACCACAGAAACATCGAGAATCAAGTGTGAGAGATACATATTTTTGTAAAGAAGTGTGTTCGTTCGTTCATTGAAATTCGTCATTATCGTTGATTATGTTTCTGCTTATATTTGTATATTTATATGTATATATGTATGTGGGTATACAACATATCTTCGGAGCAATGTTAGAGTGTAATCTTATGTCTTACTAGAAAATTGGAGAAAAAAAATTCATATATGAATAAATACATTCTTCAAATGTTTAATTTTCTTATTCTATATTCATATACAGTCGGATTTATTTCCATTTTTCTCTCGTATCTATCTATCTATCTATCTATCTATCTATCTATCTGCTGTGTTTAGAACTTACAGCGTTTTTTGGTACAGAAATTAATCGATATTTTTTTCTGTATATTCCGTCTCCAGTTTAGAAAAAAAGTTAATCTCCGAACTTTTTTGATTGTGGGGGGTGTTAAAAATTTCCTTTTGGCTTCAGTTTCTTTGTTGAATGGCACATCAACCTTTGTGGGTTATTTTCTACTAAATCCATCCTTATAGAAGGACATTAGTGGTACTTTTTCATGAATTTCCCAAGGGTATTTTTCTGCAAGTGAACATAATAGCGCAACTTGAGTTCTAACTCGCTACATTCGATTTCGTAGTCCAACAAGTTAGACATTACAACTCGAGGCTTGTCAAAGTGTTTTTTTTTAATTAAAATATCTTCTGTCTTTTCATTCAGTTTCTAGTCTTCGAAAAAACAAGAAAAGAAAAAAAGAACTTTTGTATGTATGTATGTATGTATGTATGTATGTATCCTTTTGCCCAGTCAACTAGCGCTGTAGAATACACCGACTACATTTCTGTAGAGAGGTAAGACTCCCCTAACAAGTGTCGTGGAGATGAAATTAAACAATTTGATTGTGAGATTCCAGTAATACTGGAGTTCTGGGAAATGCAGAGTACACCATCATTGCCATCGCTCTCAGGTCCACTCTGGCCTGGAGTGGTGGCACCTGAAAGAGTCCTATCAATGGGTCAAATAGAACTTGCGTGCGATATGATCTGGTGGCTTAGTTGTAGAGTTTCGGTACTGCAATCTGTGGTCGCTGTTTCGATCTCCAGTGGTGGAGATTACGGTATATACTGCTGATGAGACCTAATAAGGTCGAAACAGCTATCCAGTGTTCCCGTATATCGTGCGTAGGTGTTCGGCGGATTTTCTGGTCATGGTAATTCAATTCACAATACTAATTCCTCTACTTAAAAAATAGAAATATGTGCATCAAATAGAACTGTTTGCGTATATGTCAAATAGTTCTATTTGATGGTGAGCGAACAAATAATTTATGCTAAATTGAATAGTTTGAAATTGAACTGTTTGAAGATTTAACAGTATGTAAACAAATGGCTGATGTTTAATTGAATTGTTTGTGATACATAACAGTACTTGGAACCATTTAACTGCGTGCAAACGAATGAGTAATGTTGAATATAATAATTAGTGTTAAATAGCAATACTTGTAACTACTTCACTATCTGCAAACAAAGGATTAATATTGAATAGAATTATAAGTGTTTGATATCAATAATTGAAACCGTTTAACTATGTAGAAACAATAGCAATACTCGTTTGCAAAGAAATTAGTTCTAACTAATTTAAAATTAAAATTACCAACAAGCTAATATCTTATATATCACGTATATATATTTCAATGTGTGCAAACAAATGACTGATGTTAAATTGTGACAGCTATACAGCAATACTTGAAACCATTTTACCGTGTGGAAAAAACGAGCGAAATCTCGTTTAAAAAATCATCAATAGAATGTGTTTACAAGTCATACACTTAATATATATGTATAAACATGATTTGGCATTGAATAACCTACAATGGTTGATATGCCATAAAACTAAACCTTATATCTGTTCATATCTATTTTCTAATCAATTTTTTTTATATTTCAAAGCAATGGCGCAAAAAGTTTCCAAGACGAATTTTTCATATTTATAAATGGAAGAATTTTCCTTCCGGTATCTTTTTGAACAAATAACCACATTTTTGTGCCTAACAGAAAACAGGAACCAATCCAAAGATTAATATTTCAAACTAATCTTGACGTGAACAACTCAAAACGAGCCGTTGAATCTTCTTGCTTTCATGTTATCTTTCATGTGATCTTCAGATGCGAAAATCGCTAATCGGATTCTGAATAGCTTAACTGAGCTATACTAACTTTCTT
>OY757920.1:90213267-90453267 GCA_963585895.1 Sepioteuthis lessoniana
AAAGTCGCCTTTCTTGGGAAAGGGAGGATACAGTCTTTTGTCCACTTTTGTATTTTGTTTATAGACTGCATTGCATAATCGGAGAGGCATGTCCTCAAATTTCAGTCGACGCCTGCAGTTTTTCTGCTTTTAATCTTTTTCAATACAGCATCAAGTTCTTCCACAGTAAACTGTCCTAGTTTGATGTCTAGTTGGCCAATAATAATTTTTTGGATAGGTTGGTCAGTGATTTTAGGAGGGCTTCCGAGGAGATTCTTGAAATGTTCTTTCCACTCGGGAAGTCGTTCTTCTTGGCCGACAGCCTTTCGTTTCTCTCTCGAGGTGCTCTTCCTTCTACTCACTTCATTCACTGTCTGTTGTGCTAATCACGGTTGTCTAGTTTCTACCGAGTTTCTGATTTGGCCTTAAATGTATTCTAATTGTTTCTTTTTGACATGTGTTAATCCTCTCTGGGCTTTCTTAAGTTTCTACGCGTTGGTATTTGTCGAATTTCTTTTAAATAAGGATCTTTTTTTTCGCTTTATCTCGTTTTTCTAACTACAATAACCTCCTATTGAACTCTACATTTGGCTCTTAGTTTGGTTGGTATGTACTCTGCTGCTGGACGGTAATAAATTTTTCATATTCGTCACTCGGAGTATAAATTTTAGATTTCCCCTGAAAAAGTTCAAAATTGTTTCTTAGATTCACCGAATATTTATTGCTAATATTTCTGTTGGTAAGTATGGATCAAACATATTGAGAAGTTTTGACGGCTTGTGTCTTATTTTTGCGTTGACTCAGTCTAATCTTTGCCGAGATGATTTTGTAAGAGTTCTTAAAAAAGGTGTATGCCTCACTGTTCAAAGCATTATTTATCCAGTACTTGTTTATGAATATATAATCTTCGCATTATGTGGGTAAGTGTACTTCCATAGTTTTCCCTTTCTTTTTTTTTTTAGGAATTTAGTGTTTACGTATGAAAGACCGTTGTATTTATCTAATTTAATATTTAAGAAGCTATAAGCTTACTTGAAGATATAATTATTTATCATGGTTTATTAATGCTATTAGTTACTTGAAACAATATGAATTTGTGCAAACAAATGATTATTATCAAATAATAATACTTTAAATCATTTAACTGTGTATGAATTATTACCATTAAATAGGAATACTTGAAACCATAAAACTGTGTGCAAATTATTTGTATTAGATAGGAATACTTGATATCATATCAATGTACTAGCAAATAATTCTTGATACATAAATAGTGCAATTTATCCACTTTCGTACAAAGACTCTTGGGAAAGGTAAAAACCACTTTAACTTCTTCCCCATCTAGGGGTTAAGTAAGTTGGCGGACCGTAGTATAGGGTTACCCGGAGGCTCCCTTTTCAACAGCTACTACACCGAGATGTAGAGGTTGGGCGCCGCTCATTTACCTGGATTGTTCCACTAATCCTTGATCCATACCTTATGATGCTGAGTGTTAAAAAAGGACGGGGTCAAATACCATTTTTTGGGTCTTTGATATGACTCGACCTGGGATTGAACCTGGATCTCTCGGGGTATTAAAGAATACTATAACCATTATAGCAACAGGTTGACTTAATGGGTTTAATAGTAACACTAAATTTTTTGTTGAAGGATGGCTTTGATATAAAATAACCCACGACGATTGATGTGCCATTAAACAAAAAAAAAATAGACCTGACTGAAATGTAAAGATGAATTCGATGGAGCACTGATAATATATCCATAACCGTAAGTAACAATTTATAAAATAATAAAAAATTACGTATTAGATAACCCATAAGGAGTTAATATGCCTTAAAATGAATCTAACATCAGCATTAAATGACCCATAAGGTTTTGTTATCGAAATAAACCAAACGAAACCTTTTAAATGGTTAGTTGTTTTGTTGTACGGCGTCATTCAACATCGAATTAAATTTCAAACAATTCGGTTTAGTATAAGTACAAAGTTTAGTTCTATTTAAAAACAGTTCTATTTCAAACAGTTCAGTTTAGGGTCCTATCTATGGGTCAAATAGAACTATCAAGTGCTACCACTCCGGACCAAAGTGGGCCTGGGAGCGATGGCAATGAAGGAGTACTACGCATTTCCCAAAACTCTGGCATTACTAGAATCTCACCATCAGATAGTTAATTTCATATCCAGTGAACTCGTTCGGGGAGTCTACCCCTCTAAAGATATGTAGTCGGTGTATTCTACAGCCCCAGCTGACAGGGCAAAAATCTATAAATAGCTGTGATTAAAATCAAACAATTTCAAACAAATTTCAGGATTAAATGTTTCATAAGAAATTGATCTGCCGTTAAACAAGTAAACAAAAATGAACCAAACGAGTTAGATAAATTTATTAGTTTATTAAACGAAGGCCCTGGAGACCGGGGTTCAATCCCAGTTCGAGTCATAGCAAAGACTCAAAAAATGGTACTTGATGCCTCCCTGCTTAACACTCAGCATTATAAGGTATTGATCAAGGGTAAAGTGGAGCAATCCTGGGAATGCGCAGTGTCCTTCCCTACACCTCGGTGTTGTAGCTATTGAAAAAGGAGCCTTCGGGTCATCCTCGACCACAGTCGTCAACTTTACTTTTTATTGTAAAAAAACCGAGCGTTGACATAAATAAGAGATATAATAAAATATGATTCTTTTTTTTCTCAACAAATTAGGCGTTCACCGATACACGAATGTATGGACCGGATTATAGTGAGAGTGCCTAACTTAAAATTTAAACAGAGAATGAAAGACAATTAATACAAAACCGGTATTCATATCTCGAAGCGAGGATTTTGTTAAACAAACACAATCAATCAATCTTGTTATCGAAAGGTTTCTGGCTTTCTTTGCCTCGGACGACGGAAGTAACACAGTTTACTTATCTCAGATGCTGTCTCCGGCTCATAACAACGAGTAATAAAGATAGTGCGGTACAAGTCGATGGAGTGGATTCTTGTGTTTTATGAACTTCAAGAGACCATTATGAGGATAATCACCTCCAGAAAAAAAAGAATATCAATTTAGCATCCATTTGAAAATTAAAAACTTTTAGCCGTAATAACAAGACCACTTTGAGATCAGGTTGTATGATAGATGAATGATACGGATGACACATAAACTTAATGAAGTTTGTTGCCGAGAAGCAAGTCAACACGAAAAGAGGATCAGCGTTGGATGCGTTTGGTGCGTAATTAGTAATGTTTCGAGCAAGAATTACATCCCCTTCATTAATTAAAATCCGGAGAAGATACACAGTCACCGTAGGTGGAGCTAATAAAAATCTTCGTGAGAGTCATCGCACTGATTTGCATAGGAGTTTTACTGGTCAGCTATTGGCCAATAGTCAGCGTGGGTTTGACGTGAGACATATATAATATTAAGATTTCTGCAGTCAATGTGAAATACTCCTAAGTCGTCGGCATCTCATAATTTACTAAGCTTTTTTTTGCTTAGATGTAGCACAAGGTTGCATGAATGGGGCACCCAATGAGAATCGAACTCACTCGTGTAGGTTTGCTTGTCTAACATGCTAACCATTACACCACTAAGTCGTGGGCATCTCGGGTGGTGTAATGTTTAACAAGCAAGCAAGTCTGCACGAGTGATTTCGATTCTCATTGGGCGCTCCATTAATATGGCATTGTGCTTCACCTAAGAAAAAAGCTTAGAAAATTATTAAATTCTCCTCGGTGGTGGAAAGAGTGAAAGAGAGTTGGATAGTCGATTGGCTGTAGAAATATATTTTGTTGTAATTAATGCCTTTTTCTCATAAAATTCAAGTGACAGCGAAAACAGTTAATATAGACTTTCCAATTCATACAAATGAGTATTATTTCATCGAAAATCTATTTATCTAAGTATTTGATTAAATGCTTGTAATATTGCGTGTTTTTTACGCCAACGTTTGCTGATAGTCTTTCCCTGGAGACTGATTGACAGCACGTCTCCTCAAGTTTCCAGGACTCTTCTCAGTATTCTGGCCGATCTCAACAATGCTGTAGTTTGGATGGTCTCAATTCGTTCATCGACTTTCATTCCCTATTCTAAGTCTTCATGTTCCGCAGATTTCATCTAAAAAGTAATCTGAAAAGGTCTAGGTACATGTCTCTCTTTCGCTTTCTTTAATTTTCACTCAGAGGTTCGCTGGGACGGCTAAGTCCACAATACGACAAGTTCGCTTTTTTTGTTAATAATCACCATGTTTAGTTTTCTTGCCGGGGTTTGGTGATCAGAATCCAAGAGGATTTTATGTGACTCATTCTTCAGGGCAGATTCTGGTTTGTGAATGTACCTTTACGTAATAATAAGTTAAGAAAGTTGGCCGATTACAGTCGAGGACGACCTAATAATGCTGAGTGTCAAGCAACGAGGCATCAATTGCTGTTTTTGAGTCTTTGGTATGATTTGACCAAGGATTGAACCCTGGTCTTCTGGGCCAGTAGCGAGCACTTTAATCATTATGCCAATAATAATTTCTTTGCAGTGCTTTCATTGAAAGCTTAGCGAGAGGAAGTCGCCTTTGATCTCCAAGATTTTTCTCACTATCCTATCCAATTTCAGTATTTCCATTCCTTATCGTATCTCTAGTTTAACTCATCAATTTTCTAGTTTCTTAGGACTGTTCCAAGGCCTCTAATTACTATTGGTATCACTGTCACCTTCATATTCCATAATTTTTCAGCTCTCTAGCAAAGGTCAGGTACTTGTCCAATATGTTCTTCTGCTATGTTCATTTTGTGACCCGCTGTCAATTTTTTTTCTTCTTGTTAATGAAAAGTCGGTTCGATCATCCAGCTACGGAAAATTAGTTCAAACGTGACTAGCGAAAGCATGGACAGCTATCATATGGAATTCAGACCTATCAGATAAAATAAAACAATTTTTTTCCAAGAAGCAGTCGTGTCCATACTGCTGTATGGATGCACCATTTGCCCGCTGACTAAACGTATGGAGAAAAAGCTTGATGGCAATTGTACAAGAATGCTAGGAGCTATATTAAACAAATCCTGGAAGCAGCATCCCACAAAACAGTAGCTGTATGGCAACCAAACTCTTATCTCGAAGACCGTCAAAATTAGATGAACAAACACATGCGGAACACTGCTGGAGGAGCCAGGACGAACTTATAAGTGACGTTCTCCTATGCGTGCAAGTGCAGGACAACCGGATAGAACTTATCTACAACAGCTCTGTACGGACATAGGGTGTAGGTTGGAAGACCTGCTTGGAGCGATGAATGATATATATATATATATATATATATACAGAGAGAGAGAGAGAGAGAGAGAGAGAGAGAGAGATGAAGATAGTAAGTAAAGTTGGCGACCGTAGTTGAGGGCGATCAGAAGGCTCCCTTTTCAATAGCTACTACTGTAGGGGAGGGCGCTACTCCATTCCTTGGATTACTCCACTTTACCCTTGATCCGTACCTTGTAATGCTGAGTGTTAAGCAAAGAGGTATCAAGTACCATTTTTTTAGTCTTCGGTATGACTTGACCTGGGATTGAACCCAGGTCTCCCGGACCATTAGCGAACACTTGGCCAATGTACTTTCATTGTAGTAACAGTATTTATGCATCCTAGTTTACTCATTCATCTTTCAAAATTAGGAAAATCGATTTAAGATATTGATATTACTTTGATATTTGATTGTAACCCCCCAAAAAAACCAAACAAATAAACCAAAAACGCACACACACACACACACACACACACAGCATCCAGACAAAAAAAAAACGCTTCTAATTGGGACATTTTTTATACATTTTGTGGACCACACAGAGATTGAACTCATGTTCTTTTTTTTTCTTTTTTGATTAAAATTTTTTTTTGTGAGTAAGCACCCGCAGCAGTTAAAATGCAAACTTTTGTGCATTTAGGAGAAAGCGAAACCCTGAAAATCATCTGTTGGTTTTTCTAAGAAATTTTACAGACACTGGTTTTTAGAAAGTGTTATCGCGCGTAAAAGTTCCCGGGCCAAGTCATTAGAAGGGGCGTGGTTTTATGCAGGTCACTACCTGAGGCAGAACAGATGTCATGCTGATAGGCAATGTTTGTTTATCAGGTATTTTATTAGAAAAGAAAAAAACTTCCATTAAATTGCCAAAAAAAAAGGCGAAATATCAAATTATTTCTATTACGTGCATAGTTATTGCTGGGAGATACATTGATAAAATACCGTTCCGCTAATAAAACACTGGCTCATTTTACAGCGACAAGATCAACTAAAAAACTCGAAACTTAGGAATTAAAAAGAAATGAAAAAGAAAAACGATAATTATAAAAAGTGGACGCAAAAAGATAGCGAGTGTAGGTTATGTGACGATAGAGACGAAACGATCAATCGTACAATAAGCGAAAGAAGCAAAGGAATATAAGACTAGATACGACTGGGTGGAGAAAGTGATCCACTGGGAATTGCGCAAGAAATTGAAATTTGACCATACGAACAAGTGGTATATACACAACCCGGAATTTTCTCTAGAGGATGAGTCGCACAAAATTCTTTGGGACTTTGAGATACAAATAGATTTCCTAATCTCTGCCGGATGACTAATGATAGTCAACCAAAAAATAAAAAAAGAAAAAAAAGAAAAAGAAAAAAAGAGAACCTGCTGACTAGTGGACTTTGCTGTCCTGCCAGACCATAGAGTAAAATTAAAAGAAAGCGAAAAGGTACATGAATATCAAGACCCTGCTAGAGAAAAAAACCCTCAAAACTATGGAACATGAATTGTAATTGATACTCTCAGAACAGTCTCCAAAATATTGATAACGGAACAAGAAGAGTTGGAAATAAGAGAACAAGGAAATACCAGTCAGACTACAGCATTATTAAGATCAGCAGGAATACTGAGAAGAGTCCTGGAAACTGGTGGGGATTTGACATACACACAGATCACCTAATCTCGGCCTGAAGACCAGATTTATAATAATCAAAAAAAAAAAAAAGAATTTGCAAAATTGTCGACTTTGCCGTCCTGGCTGACCACAGAATAAAACTGAAAGAATGTGAAAAGAAGGATAAGTACTTCGACCTTGCTAGAGAATTGAAAAAGCTTTGGAACATGAAAGTGACGATTGTACCAATTGTGATTGGTGCTTTTGGCACAGTAACTAAAAGATTATTAAGGGGTCCGGAGGACTTGGAAGTTGGCGGACGGGTGGAGACCATCCAAATGATAGTATTATTGAGAACTGCTAGAATACTGAGAAGAATCCTGGAGACTTGAGGAGATTTGCTGTCACTCTAACTCCAGTGAAAGACCATCAGCTAATGCTGATGTGAAAAACTCTAAAGGAGTAGATAATGATAATAATAATAAAGGCACTTCATTCCTGGGACGACGTTGACAGACTATATGTATCAAGAAGGGGGGGGAAGAGGACTTACCAGCATTGAAGACAGTGTTGACGCATCGATACAACGACTCGAGGACTACATAGAAAAACATGAAGGAGGACTGATTACAGCCATCAAAAATGATACTGACAACACGGTGACCAACAAAATAAGAGTAACTAGGAAACAAAAATGGGAAGAAAAACAACTGTATGGGCGCTTTAAACTACTCATAAATGACATCTCGCAAGAGAAAACCCTGACGTGGCTAAGAAAAGAAAATTTTCAAAGAGAAACAGAATCTTTCCTAATAACAGCACAAAACAAAGCCATAAGAACCAATCAAATCAAAGTGAGAATAGATAAGACGCAACAAAATAGCAAATGTTAGTTATGTGGTGATAGAGAGGAAACCATCAATCACGTAATAAGCGAATACAGCAAATTAGCGCAGAAGGAGTATAAGACTAGAAACGATTGGGTGAGCAGGGTGATCCACTGGGAGATGTGCAAGAAGTTGAAATTTGATCATAGGAACAAATGGCATATGCACAACCCAGCAGTTGTCCTGGAGAATAACACACACAAACTCCTATGGGACTTTGACATATAAACGGATCACCTAATCTCGGCCAGAAGACCAGACCTTATAGTAATCAACGAAAAAAAAAAAAAAAAAAAAAAGAACTTGCAAAATTGTAGATTTTGCTGTCCCGACTACAACAGAATAAAACTGAAAGAAAGTGAAAAGAAGGATAAGTACCTCGACCTTGCTAGAGAATTAAAAAAATACTATGAAATATGATGGTGATGATTGTACCAATCATGATTGGTGCATTCGGTACAGTATCTAAAGGAATATTAAAAAGACTGGAGGACTTGGAAGTTGGAGGACGAGAGGAGACCATCCAAACTACAGCATTGTTGAGAATGACCAGAATACCGAGAAGAGTCCTGGAGGACCCTTGGTGTCATTCAAACTACAGTGAAAGACCATGACTAACGCTGATGTAAAAAACTTTAAAGGAGTAAATAATAATAATAATAATAATAATAATAAATCAGTTAGCTAATGTACATGGACGATTTAAAACTGTTTGCTGAAAAAGAATAAAAATTTGAAACCCTAATATAGGCAGTGAGGATATACAGTGACGGTAGGGAGATGGAATTTGGCAAAGAAAGAAATGTACCATGCTAATAATGAAAAGCGAAAAATAACAAATGACGGAAGGAATAAAACTACCAAATAAAGAGAAAAAATCAGAACACTCAGAGAAAAGGAAAGTTACAGATACTTGGGAATTCTGGAAGCGGACACCACCAAACATGTGGAGATGAAGGAAAATTTTAAAAAGAATACCCCAGGAGAGCAAGAAAACTAACTCGAAACCAAACTTCAGGGTGGAACGATAAAATTGTCGCCCTAAAAAAGGTGACATGATTCCATTTCCGTTTAATGAAAACCAGTTTTCTTTTTTTGTTGCAAACCATCAACTAGTTGGCCAGTTGTGTCCAAATCCCAAGAGCGATAGGAGCCTTCTATTATGTCTGAAAGTGACACAATGTTCAACGAGCGAGATCGGAGATACGTCGCTGTACAACACATGCTCTCTACCGATCCAAGTTATGACAACAGGACCATTGCCAGCACCCTCAAAATGCAAATCCAGACGGTTCAACGCTTGAGGGCACAGCTCAACGCATCGGACGATTCTTAGGAGGTGGTGGAGCGAAAGGCCACATCATGCCACCTCACATCTTCGAAGTCGGCTTGAAAGTCAACACCAAAGTGTACCTGGATGTGCTGAAGAGTATGGTGATCCCCTGGTGCAATCAGGTGGCCGGTGGCCGGTGGCAGACCCTGGGTGTGGCAGCAGGACTCGGCGCCGGCCCACAAGTCCAAAGAGACTCAGGCTTGGCTTCAGAAGGAGTACTACGACTTTGTACCCTTCTCTCACTGGCCCCCCTCCTCCTCCTACCTGAACCCGCTGGACTACTTCGTTTGGTCATACGTCGAGAACATTACCAACATGACCTCCCACAACACCAAAGCCAGCCTGATCGCCGCCATCCGCCGAGTATTTGCCGAGCCTCCGCCGGCGCTTGTGGAAAAGGCATGCTCCCAGTTCCGGATCAGTATCGAGACGGTGATTGAGGCTGAAGGCGGGTACATTGAATAGATGTCAGCTCTACTACATAATCAAGTTACCTGAACTGATTTTTTCAATAAAAGTTTAAAAATAAAGCTGTAGTGTTGTTTTCTTTAGGACGACAATTTTATCGTTCCACCCTGTATATAGCAGAAATCTCATTAAAGGCATAAACACCTTGGCGATTCCCCACGATAACGGAGACGGAGGATTATCTTTAATGAAGTAAAATACAACAAATTTTTAAGGCGAAATTTCTGTTACCATCATGTGATCCGTCGTCAAACGTGGCTTATAGCAGCATTCACGGCCATAAAACAGATATTGTATTTTATTGTATGTACGCTAACTTTCAAGGTAAGATATAGTAATACTTGATTAACACGCATCTTTAACGGTGACACCGAAACGCGCGAGAATATTATATCTAAAATGAAAATACTAAACATAAACGGAATCATACATTGAATTTAGTAAATTAAATGAAAAATCTGTTATATAGAAGTCTTTTACTTTTTGTTAGTAATCATCATCATAAAAGCACGGAGTTCTTCGGTTCTTTCTCTCGCCATCCGTCCCTATCATTCATCGCTTCTCGCAAGTCCCCCATATGACACCCAGTGTAAACACATAGCAGATGTATATATTTACCAACGTTTCTCCACGAGTAGGATACGACACAAAGTCAATTTTTATAGCAGAATTTAAGAGGTTTAAATAGAGGGTATTCTTTCTCCTTCATTGGTTGCATTACCAGAGCTGAGGCCTATGAGTATTTGCTGGTCGGCCAGGACTGACCACAAAAGAACGTCGTTTATAAGTACATTATTACTTATCCAGCAGTGCCCCACGTAATTTTTTCGTTTTACTTGAATGGGTTGTGAAATGGAAGTTAAGTTGCTGCACAGTTGTTTTGTGGGGTACCGCTTCCAGGATTTGTTCAGAACAGCATGTAACGTTCTTGGGTAGTTCACTTCTAGCTTTTTGTCTTTGATTTTCGTTATATATATATGATTTTTTTTATTTATATTTAATAGCATGGATACTTATCTGTGACTACTGGTTTCATGCCTTCTTTATACGACAATTAGGCTTTTTCTGCCTGATTATTGTCGTAAAAAGGCGGCTTGAAATCAGTTGTCGCATATAAGCACCCATGCTATTAAATATATATAAAAACTAATACATATTTATTTATTAATATATTAATAGCTCTATCACAGATATTGAGCACTCTCCAAATTATACCGCATTTGGTCTGCCACTAACCCACCAAGTGAGATAGTGACAACAACATACTGTTGTAATAATAATAATAATAATAGCATGAAATAATATCTGCAGATGTAGAAATAAAACAGAATTAAATGATTGTAATTTCTGACCAAAACAAAAGATAATTTTGACAATTGAATAATGGATAGAAATAGCTAAAGCCGTACAATGCAAAAGTGATTACAATAAGGAAATAGACCAGAAATCTTTCGATCAAATTCTTGTCAAACAGAAATAAAAATTAACGCTTAGGCAGTGATAAATAAACGTTGAGGAGGCAGCTTGCTCTGACCCCTGGTGATTGGTGGGTTTTCTGACCCAAACAACCCCTTTAACTTCGTGAGATGCTCGTGATTGAAAATTCACTTGTCTGACTTTCGAGGAGAAAGGTTACAAATTGAAGTGGATTCTATTGAACCCTGACAGCGAAAAATATAATTTGTCTTATTACAACTTTCAACATAGCGAAAAAATCAATTCAGACTATTTATTTTGCTGCTGAAATGTTTGTGGCGCTTATATCAACAACGACAATCAAAACTGCTGTTTTGAATGTTTTTATTTCGCATCTCATAGATAATCTTAAAATACTAGTTAAGAAATTCTCATTGAATGGATGTTGCTTAAAGGAAACAATAAGCACAAATAATTGCACCGAATCTGAAGATTTGTTTACAGGGCGAATCGATGGTCGACGCCAGATATTCAAAGAAAACAGACGACAATTTTTATAAGGTATATTATAGGATACTGTTGGTTTATTTGTTGGTTTATTTATTTATATCTTCTGCTTATCATTTGTTTAGTTTTTCATTATTTATGTATAGATTATCTATAAAAATATGTTACTTACATAAAACTTAAAATTTTTATGAAATTAACTAAATTTTATTCGCCAAATTCATTAAAAAACTTAAATGTTTTAATACATTTCTATTATACATCTATCGAAGTCAATACAGATTCTTCACCGAGTATGTGTGTGAGTGTGAAAGTTATAATAATAAAATTAGGTTTTAAAACTTCAGTAAAAAAAAAAAAAACATAAGAAAAGAGCTGAATACTATTAAGGTAAAACAATAAGCAGTTAATATTAAATATTGAAACCAAAAAAAAATTGTTTTCGTACATCGTTCCTCACGTTGGAAGTAAAATGAATGGACTGACCTGAAATATAAAACTCTAAATGCAGCAATTAACATTCAATTCGTTTGATGACGTATTTAACTTCAGCTTCATCAGGTATTTCAAAATAATTTTTAAAAAGGATATAAAAAATGGCGGTCGTAAATCTTCATGGAAACAAACAAATATACAGCATCGGTTGCTTCAGAGCATTTAAGTTTTCAATATGGAAATTATTGCAAACAATATGATTTTTCAATGATGATATTTACTTATATCATATGATAATAATACTGATCACAAAACATATTTTCAGATAATTTCCAAATTGAATTTACAAAAGCTCCCAAGCAATTGACCCTCAACATATGTCTGTTTCCCTGATGACGTTAGGCAAATTCATTTATGTTTTTAAAAACGATTTCGTAGCATTTGACGAAGCGCTCTGAGAAAAAAAATGCATTTAAATAGATTTAGACAATTTTGAGTCATATGTCCAAATGACATAGTGAGGTATCTATATATAATCTAATCATTATATATATATATATATATATATATATATATATATATATATATATATATTACTGGGGGTACAGATTTTATCAGACTTACAAACAGACCAAATTTATTCATGTTAAAAGATAAAAAATGAGCAACTAACCGGTCACAGTTAAACTAGGACAACGATTAAGAAAAATTGGGAAAATAGAACCGTAAACATAACAGATTCTATTTCCCCAATTTTTCTTAATTGTTGTCCTAGTTTAACTGTGACCAGGTAGGACCGAAACCGGTTAGTTGCTCATTTTTTATCTTTTAACATGAATAAATTTGGTCGGTAAGTCTGATATATATATATACGTGATGCCTACAATAAGTCTCCAGACTCTTTTTGTACAAGCATTTAAAATTGTCGTAGACTCTTGAAAATTCAGTACGTTATTTCTATACATCATATGAGATGACTGCCCAATTTTTATGATTTCAGATTCAAATGAACAGCTACAGCAGCAATTGGAATACACCCTACTAAAGCCTGATTGTCACAGCTGGTGAATTTCAAAAATTCAATCTGGACATGAGGACACTTTAGAAGAATAATATGCAATAAAATTCTGTTTTAACCTTGGAAAAAATGCCACAGAAACGTTGGAATACTTCAGACTGCTTTTCGACCATCTTGCATGAATCGAGCATCAGTTTTTGAGTGGCATAAGAGATTCATGGAAGGCACGGAGTTTGTGAGGGATGATAAGAGATGTGGGTGGAGTAAAGAAGTCAACACACCAGCATTAATTGGCCAAAGGGTTAGGGTTAGGGTTACTATGTTGAGGTTTTAAGGAAGTTCAGAAAGAGATTCCGTCGGAAGAGGCCAGCACTCTTCAAATAGGCTCTGTGTCATATCCAGCAGGACAATGCACCAGTCCACAACTCCATCCTTGTCTCAGACTATTTGACCAAAATAGGCATCAAGACAGTTCGTCACCCTCCCAGACCTTGCTCCCTGTGACTTTTGCTTATTACCTCAGCTCAGCGGCTGTTGTTATGAGACAATTGAGTAGATGAAAGAGGCTGTGACGAAGGTCATTGACACGCTCACACAAGAGGACTTCCATGGGGCCTTCCGGAAGTTGTTCGAACGGTAAAACAAGGGCATTGCAGCCTGAGGAGATTACTTCGAAGGGGACTAGAGTTTCATGTGTGTACTATCAATAAAAGTGCCCATAAGAAAAGTCTGGAAACCTATCGTATGCACCGTGTATGTTCAAAAAGTATTGATGGTGAAGAGAGAAATGAACTATAAACCAAGCGTTAATTTTCTTAAAAGATAGACTCCTTGGCACTAAACACATTTTACATTATAAGATCTATCTTTGAGATTTCTCTTTTCAAATAGTGGTTAGGTGCACCGTTAATTTTTTTATACCGTTTCCCAAGTCAATTTAGGAAGCATTTCCTTTGTCGGAGACGAATGGATACACAGGAGGATAAAGATCATTAGAAAATAACGAAAAAGAAAAAAAAAGAAGAAAAGAACGAGAGAAAGTGCTTAAAAATGAAGGAAAAAGAGTAGCTAGGATAGATAGATAGAAAACTTGAGCCTCACCATTAGATGCAGCTTAGTGACATACTCAGGATACCAATTTTTTGGTTAGGGTCATTTCTCTCTGCACGAGATTACGTCAGCGTATTATTCCAAGAGAGAGAGAGAGAGAGAGAGGGGGGTGATTCAGTCTGCGAAGTTTAAAGTTAAAGAAATCACATGGAATTATGTCTATTAATTTTGGACAGTGTTGCACTTTCACAATGCTGTGTGTCGCCAAAAACTGTTAATGAAAACGTACTGTTAACCATATTTACCCAACCCCTCCGCTCGGGCAGGATATGACACAAGGTCAATTTTTAAGCGGGGTTTAACAGGT
This sequence comes from Sepioteuthis lessoniana, assembly GCA_963585895.1. Classification (NCBI taxonomy): domain Eukaryota; kingdom Metazoa; phylum Mollusca; class Cephalopoda; order Myopsida; family Loliginidae; genus Sepioteuthis; species Sepioteuthis lessoniana. The sequence continues at coordinate 90,227,599 of OY757920.1, forward strand.
TTGAATTCAGAGTTTTCTTTCTCCTAGACTACTTGCCTCACCAATGCTGAAGAGCACAGTCTGACCCACTATTTACCCATAGCTGGAGGGAGAATAATACCTTTCCCAAGGGTATTAGTGCTATGTGAAATTCAATTAGCTTAGTCCAGATTTTGAACTCGTGTCGCCGTGTCCATTTCCTACGCCGATAACAATTACACCACGAGAACCTCCACGTACTGTTAACTGATACTGACGTACGTCGGCTTCTTCTTCCTGGCAACAGCCAAAATATCTATACTTAATCCCTTTATGACTTTATAGCATATCAATCCCTCTTGGCTTATTTAATGCCAACGTCAGTTTTTCTTTCGCAAGCATGGTTTTCTTTCGCAAGCATAGTTTCAAATAACTCATAACCGTCCCTAGAAAACAATTATTGCTTCAAGTAACCATTCTTCATACGAGACTTTTACTTCCATTTATATAGCTTTAATTAATAATCTAATTACTGCAAACAACTTTCACACAATAATATGATTTGAAGCTTTCCTTTTAAATACTAATAATTTATAAACAATTATATGGTTTCAAGTCACTATTTTTCTTTAATGATAATAATTTGCTCCCATATATTTATATTGCTGTAAGTATTCCTATCTAATACAAATAATTTTCACCCAGATGTATATGGTTTCAAGCTTTCATATTTAATACAAATAATTTATACACAATTATATGGTTTCAAGTCACTATTCCTTTTTGATGATTATAAATATTTGTTCCCATATATTTACATAGTTTCAAGTACTCCAATCTTACACAAATAATTTTCATACAAAGATATGATTTCAAGATTTCCTGTGTGATACTAGTGGGGTTGTCCTCGTGGTGTAATGGTTAAAGCGATGGATTGCGGAATCGTAGTAAACGAGTTCGAACTCCAGTCCCGCCATTATGTTCACTTTCGGGCAAATATCCTTGGGAAAGGTATGAACCCCCTTATCCTTCCAGCTATGGGTTAAATAATATCACTATTGTTCTTCTTGGAGAATGGCATTAGCAATAAATAACCTACAAAGGTTGATATACCATTCAAACAAAGTAACCAAACCTGTTTATTACTAATAATTTTTAGTCATTTACATGATTTCAAATCGATGTTCTTTAATAACCATTTCTGTATTCTTGTTGAGGTTGTTTATTGACCCCGTGGCTTGAAATTTGTGTACCTAACAATAAATTTGACTTTTCTGTGGTAATTTTTAAGTTAAACTTCCTGCGAAAATTTGCTTGCACAGTTTTGAATGATTTTCTCTCCAAATAAGAAGTAACGCAAAATATTTTTCCTCTCTTGTCCAAGGCGTTGTGATCGAGGATTAATAGTTGTTATCGTATACAATTTGAAATTTGAAACTAAAAAAGAAAACAACATTATTATTTGTAGAGTAATTAGGGTCCCTTGTATATTGAGACACCCTATATAACCATGAATATTAAGATACCCTATATAACCATGTATATTAAGACACCCTGAATAACCATGTATATTGAGTCACCTTATATAACCATGAATATTAAGACACCCTATATAACCATGGATATTAAGACACCCTATATAACCATGAATATTGAGACACCCTATATAATCATGTATATTGAGACACCCTATATAACCATCTATTTTGAGACATCCAATATAACCATGAATATTGAGACACCTATATAATCATGTATATTGAGACACCCTATATAATCATGCATATTGAGGCACCCTATATAATCATGTATTTTGAGCGACCTTACATAAACATGCATATTGAGACACCCTATATAATCATGTATATTGAGACACCCTATATAACCAAGTATATTGAGACACCTTATATAACCATGCATATTGAGACACCCTATATAATCATGTATATTGAGACACCCTCATAACCATGTATATTGAGACACCCTATATAAACATGTATATTGAGACACTCTATATAACCATGTATATGAGACACCCTGAGACCGGGGTTCAATCCTAGGTCGAGTCATACCAAAAGGCTCAAAAATGGTACTTGATACCTCCTGGGTTTACACGCAGAATTATAATGTACGAATCAAGTGTAAAGTGGATTAATCCAGGGAAAGGAGAAGCGCCTTCCCCTACACTTCGGTGTAGTAGCTATTGAAAATGGAGCCTTCGTGTCGCGCTCGACTACGATCGCCAACTTATACTTGTATTTAATAGAAATAGTTCTCACACAGATACATGTTTTCAAGCGTCCCTAATCTATGTCATTAATTTATACACAATTATATGATTGCTTCTCTGTGTCTATGTCTTCATCTTAATTTTCAAAATTTAAAAATTCAGTACATTTATTTTATTATTACATTTGGTAAGTACTGAGTTAGAACTTCTTGACTTTCGTGATTTAGTAGAAACCGGTGCTTTTAATTGAGATTTGATCATCGTTCATGATGACAAATTTCCCTTATATGTGGGCAATTAAACAGATTATGAAGGAATGTCTGTACATTTTAAGAATGACAAAATAAGAATATTCTAAAATATAGAATAGGCTTATTATTTCCAGACACGTCTACATACTTACGCACAGTAGTTTACTCAATGATTGCCCTTAAAAAATGTATTGAATTATGTTCAGCTGTTTAACGAACTTCATGTGGAAGTAAATTCCATTAACATATATTCCCCACGAATACTATATTGTTTTCAAGCTTCGTTGAATGTGAAGCACTATCTTTGTATTTCATGGATGGGAATCCAAAATGTTATGCTTTGTGTTCGAACCAGAAATCAAGGAAGGACTGAGGGAGAATTCAATAAGAAAATATACCGGAAGTTGATGAAGTCAGTTACGGTTGAGTAGTCATGTTATTTCAGGCTTTTTTTCACCTGCACTTCCTGTTTGAGACATTTTGCAAGTCTTTTTTCTTTGTCAGTGACGAGAGGATATTTGCGAGGATGAAAAATCATAATACGAGATGGAAAAAAAAGTAAAAGTAAATAAAAATGAGGTCGACAGAAAGAATGGCGGACAGAGAGAGAGGGAAAGAGAGAGAGAGAAAGATGTGAGTAAGATAATAAATAAAAATTAGAGAATTCGTATATATATATATATATATATATATATATAATGAGATAGAAGATGTTGACGGACTATAATTGTCTACAAAAAAAGAGGAAATAAGAGATAAGATGGAAATAAATAAATAGATATGCAAATAAACACTGTGACTGATAGGTAAAGATAGGAGAGTAAAGTAATAAGGGAATATATATATATATATATATATATATATATATATGTGTGTGTGTGTGTGTGTGTGTGTGTGTGTGTGCGTGTACAAATAGGATGATTTTATTTGTGTTTTGAAACATGTGAATATTTGCCAATGTCAGACGTTACGTTTCTTTTCGGTTTTTTTTTTGTCTGGTTCTTTTCTGTTTGTTTTATTTTTAACATTAAACTTTCATTAGAGCGTATGCATTTTCTGAATTTTATTTGAATTAGATTCTTTCTCTGTTAAATGAGAGAGAGAGAGAGAGAGAGAGAGAGAGAGAGAGAGGGAGAGAGAGAGAGAGAGAGAGAGAGAGGGAGAGGGGGAGAGATAGTATGTGTGTGTGTTTGTCAGTTTGTGTGTGTGTGTGTGTGTGTGTGTTTGCGTGTGTGTGTTCTAGCGTGTGTGTGTGTGTGTGTGTGTGTGTGCGTATGTGAGGGAGAGAAAGAGAGAAAAATAGAAATATAAAGCGAGGCAGGTTAAATAGGCAATCAGAGGGGATAAATAAAGAAGACAGAGACAGAGACAGAGACAGAGAGAGATAGAGACAGAGATATGGGTGGTTGGTTGGTTGGTTGGTTGGTTGTTTCTTCTTATGGCGAATCAACCTTTTTCGGGTCATGTTACGTCGAATTAAGTCGTTTTAGTAAGTTTCAAACAATTCAGTTTAGTATAAGTATAATTTTTTCTTTACACACAGTTAAATATCAACACAGCTCTATTTCAAACAATTCAGTTTAATATAATTACACAGTTTTAATGTCAAAACAGTTCTATTTCAAATAATTCAGTTTAGCATAAGCACATAGTTTAGTTCTATTTGACCCATAGATAGCACCCTATCAGGTGCTACCACTCCCGGCCAGACGGAACCTGGAAGCGATGGCAATAAAGGGGTACTTTGCATTCCCCCAAATATTTATGGGTGATGTGGACAAAGTATATGTGTTAAAAAGACAAAGAAAAATTAAAAAAAAAACTTTAATTGTATAAACATCACAAAACATTCAAGAAATGCGAACAAGACATTTTGGCACCGACAGAAATATGAGGATGAACTCATGAGTGATGTTCTTCTATGGAACCCTATACATCAGTGTAAGCACAACATGAAAATCTTACATTCATCCCAGTCGGCTGGTGCTGTAGAATACACCAACTGCTTCTCTGCAAAGAGGTAAGACCCCACCCCAACGAGTGTCCTGAAATGACCCCAAACAATCTGATAGTGTGGCTCCAGTAATGTTCGAAGTTTGGGGAATCCGGAGTACCCCTTCATTGCTATTGATCCCAGGTCAACTCCGGCCGGTGTGATAGCATCTGATAGGGTCCTATCTAAAGGGTTGAATAGAAGTATTTGACATTTTAACTATGTGAAAATAAATGACTTGTTTGAAATAGAACTCTTTGATCATTTAACTGTGTGTAAAACCAATGACTGTTTGATTGAATTGTTAGTCGTACAAAGTAATACTTGAAAACATTAAACTGTATGCAAACAAATGATAAATAGTAAATAAAATTGTTCGTATTTGACAGAAATAAGTAAAACTATCAAACTGTGGGCAAAAAAAAAAACAACAACAAAAAACAAAATAATTAGCTCTAGCTTGTTTAAAAGTGTTATCTACAAACTATGTTCACCAATGATATATTTAATATATATGTATAAAGAGGATTTGGCATTACATGACCTTTAGTGGTTGATATGTAATCAAACCAAACCTACATTCATTCGTTCTGTACTGGCTCTGGGTACCTTCAAGAGGACTTTCTAAGTGTGGATAGTCGATAAGGAGGAATGGCGACAGAGAGTCAAATAATAATGATAATAATAATAATAATGGTTTGTATAGGAGCAATATAAAAATTTCTTCAAATGAGAAGGACCCTCCCAGAAGTGTGTCCTAGGCAGGACATAAAACTTTATCTAATGGTGAGGCTCTAGTTCTAGAGATTGATGAGTAACGAGTACCCTTCCATAGCCATTATACCCAGACCCACCCTGACTCGGACTGGTAGTACCTCTTTAGGTCCCATCTATGGATGAAATAGAACTGTTTGAAAATTTCTTGTAATAGGTAAGAATACTTGATACCATGTAACTGTAAATCATTTGTGTTAAGAATGGTTACAAGAAGTTATAATTGTTTACAAAGGATTATTATTATTATTATTATTATTATTATTATTATTATTGTTTAATCCTTTGGAGTTTTTCACATCTGTACAAGCTGATGGTTTTTCACAGGAGTTTGAGTGACAACAAGTCTCCACAAGTCTCCAGGACTCTTCTCAGTATTCTGGCCGTTCTCACTAATGCTGTCATTTGGATAGTCTCCACCCGTCCGCAAACTTCTAAGTCCTCGAGGCCTTTTCATAATCCTTTAGTTATTGTGCCTAAAGCACCAATCACAATTGGTACAATCGTCACTTTCATGTTCCACTGCTTTTTCAATTCTCTTGCAAGATCGGGGTACTTATCCTTCTTTTCACATTCTTTCAGTTTTATTCTGTGGTCAACTGGAACAACATAGTCGAGAATTTTACAAATTCTCTTTTTTTGTTGTTAATTTTTATAAGGCCTGGTTTTCTGGCCGGGATTAGGTGATCCGTGTGTATTATTATTATTATTATTATTATTTACTTGCGACCATATAACTGTGAGCCCCTCTCCCGTCAAAAAAAAGAGACTCAAAGAAACATCTATACAAAAAATGTAAATATAAATAAATGTACGATGAACATTGTTTCCTACGCTCTAAGAATAAAATAAATCTTGACGGTTTGATATGCTGTTAAAATCAACCTATCAATTCAACCACCATTTTTGTTGAGATATTTTGCGATATTGTAAGCCCCTCTGACATGGTTATAAGAATTTTGTTGAAATTGGCAAGAACATTGAAACTTGAGCGTGAGTAATGAAGAGACTTGGGGTCACTTGGTACCCACTTGGTAATGAGGTTGAGAAAATTCCCACCAGATTAAGTATAATGAAAATTAGGACTAACAGTTGCGTGGAAGGACGAAAGAAAAACGAGAACTGTTTGAAGAAAACGTGGGAAAAGCTAAAATAGATTAAAAGAAAGAGAAATAATAACAGAATGGCAAACAAAAAACTGGAACAAAGATGATTTAAGTAAAAAGAAAAATAGAAAGAAATAAAGAGGAAGGAAAGAGGCAAGTTGTGAAAGAAAGAAAGAAAGAAAGAAAGAAAGAAAGAAAGAAGAGAACGATAATGGGCCGTGTTTGATGAAATTACAGCCCTTTTTTTGGAGAAAGGGAAACAAATAAATAAACAGAGGTAAGAAGATAGACAAAGTCGATGCAGGTTTGTTGGAAGAAGTTGTAAAAAATAAGAAAGAAAGGAAGAAAGAAAGAACGAGAAGTTGAGGGACTGTGTTTGGTAAGGAGTTACAAGTTTGTTGAAGGTAGAAAGAATCGTGTAGAGGGAGAAAGACGGTATATACTGAAAGAGTAAGAAGAGAGAGAGAGAGAGAGAGAGAGAGAGAGAGAGAGAGAGATTGTGTTTATTTAAAGAGAAAGAAAGAAAGGAAAAAAAAAAGAAGGATATAGAAAGAAAGAGAAAATGTTTTGTGAAGGAGTTTGTTGGAGAAAGCAAAAAAGACTAGAAATAAATAAATCAATTTATACATCGAAAAATAAAGAGACAGTCTGCGATATATATATATATATATATATATATATATATATATATATATATTGAAGACCCCCCACCCACATAAAACCCCTCTAAATCCCAATTATCCCTTTGTATTGAGTTATATATATATATATATATATATATATATATATATATATATATATTTAGAATCCGAAGAGGGACACCATAGACCCAAGATAAATTTATAATAAAACCACAAAATTGAATTTTTTCTTTATATTTATATATATATATATATATATATATATATATATATATATGCATTACTTGTCTGAATTTTTTAGGTGAAGCTCATTGATTTTTATCGTTCAGGGTTTTCAGACCATTGTCTTCATCTTTATTGTTATATTCACAACGTCCAGCAGGAGATATAGCGTAATGGTTATAGGCGTTGGTTCCCTAAGATTCTAAAAAGACCTAATCATCTGGAGGTTGTAGGTTCAATCCTCACGGCAGGCGAGTAACAATAGAGGAGTACTCAGCACTTATATCCAGTTATGGTTAACGGAATCAGAACAAGCGACCCCCGTGGATTAAATAAAGGACGTGGTTTGAAGTTTCATGTAGTCTCCTGAGTTCGACAAACACCTGAAGAAGGCCCGAGGACATATCGGCCGAAACTATAAGAATAAAGACAATTGACCGAAAGCCCTGAACGTTATATATATATATCACGTATTGCTGTAAAAAAGAAGTAACATTGATTGAAAGAACGAGTGAACCGTAATAAAAGGTTTGAATGAGAATCAGAATTTTGCTTGGGTTCTCGTATATTAAAAAATTATTGAGGCCAGGTGATATGATTTTTTTTTTGAATAAAATCTCTTTCAACGTTGCGTAGGTTAAAAAGAAATCGGGTCATTTTTTTTTTGTTTAAAACAGGGGTGCGGTTATTGTAATTTGTTGGTATCTTTAAACTTCCTGCCTCAGAGTTTTAGTGCATCGATCCATCGTGGATGTCTACCATAGTGCGATATTTAATAAACTTTTTCTGCAAAACCATTCAGGAGTACAACAAGGAAGATAATAACAAGGAACCATACCATAGATAGATAGATATAAACAAGCGGATATGTGAAAATTAGATAGATAGATAGATTGAGAGATGGATATAAACGGAGCGATATGTGAAAATCAGATAGATTAATTGATGGATCGATAGATAAATAGAAAGATATGTGAAGATCAGATAGATAGATAGATAGATAGATAGATATAAACAGAGCGACGGAATACAAAATTAAAAGGGACTGACCAGTAGATTAATTCCACTCCTGTCTCTTAATCGTTCTAACATATAATATGTTCACACCCTCTGCTCACGCCTATGAACGAAAGAATTTGTAGCTTTGTAATTCGAGTTCCACTTTATGTTTTTTATTTTTATGTTTTTTATTTTTATTTTAATTTTTATCTTTGTTTTCTGATTTTTAATTTATTTTAAATTTCTTTAATTTTCCTATTTATCTTCTGAATACGAACTGTAACTCCTCATTCGCATCACATCTCTGGGACAATACAGAGCATGTAAAAGAGTCATCCGACGAGACGGAGAATATACCAACAATGTTCTCCGCCGAAATAAATTTATTATGACGGCTTAACCGAGTTTGAGTCTCCATTTAATTGTACTATATATATATATATATATAAACAGAGCAATATGTGAAAATCAGATAGATAAATAGATATATAGATAGATATAAACAGAGTGATATGTGAAAGTCACATACAATGATAGATTGATAGATATGAGCTTGGAAATCTATGAAAATAAAATAGGTATCGAGGTAGTGATATATAAGTAATATGTGAAAATGAGATTGATTCATAGATAAGAACAAACTTAGATATATAGATGCAAAGAGTGATATATATATATATATATATTTATATATATATATATATATATATATATATATATATATATCCCATTTACTCGCGTGCGCGCACATGCACACACACACACACACACACACACACACATGAACAGACCCGTGTGTGAAAATGATATAAATAGATTGACAGATAGAGGTGAACAGCGATCCAAGTCTTGACGTATTAGCTCGCGTAAGCTAGTACTTCAGCTAGAATGACATATATCTCAGAATGTATTACGAAATGTTAGTATTCATCGTTACTTTTTGTAAGTGTTGTGAACAGTCTTGCAAGTGTGGGTTTAGGAGCATTTTTTAATGGCTTATCAACCTTCCTGGGTTATTTAATGTCAAAGCTATCCTTGCAGAAAAACAGCAGTGGTGCTATTTAACCTATAGATGCGGTGGGGGAGGGGAATAATCGGTTTCATATCTTTCTTAAGCGTGACTGGAGTTCGAACTTGCTTACTTCGAGGTCACAATCCAGCACTTTAACCGTTGTGTCACGAGACCTCTCTCAGTCTTATACTAATCAGTAATTAGAATATATAAATAATTGCAGATTTTATACTGAGATCCCGAGCGGTTTTAGCGGTTTGGTTGGTTGATTGGTTTTTCGGTGTCGTAGGCCTAGCAACAATATTAAAAGCCGTACAGTTGCTCAAGAAAATAAAGGAAGAAAAAAAAAACATTAGAAGCCGACTTCTTCTTTATACCCCCCAACCCCCTTCCCCTCATCAGGTAGAAGTGTTTAAAAGAAACAAACATTAGATTTATAGGTGGTATTTCAAGAGATTTTGAGATGTGAAATAATTCCACCGTATTAAGGTTAACAATATGGAAAAAAAAATCAAAAGTTTAAATCGATAAATCTCTTAAGTTGCATTTCCTTAAAATAGAATAAAAAACCTTCACCTACCAAACACCGTTTAATCTTTCACAGATTAATGTTAATTTGATACAAGAAAAATATGATTGTAATCTAGACATTGTTGAAAAAAATTAAAATATATGAAAGGGATTTTTAACATTTGACTCAAGTCTCATCGTATTTGCAATCGAAGTTTTGTCTTCTGACCCGATGTAGACGAGTAAATTAGCTAGTCTTTATAAAACTTTCAATCATACAAACCTTTGCTTTCCGATGCCAGTCACAGCATGTTATCTTGATTAATTAGTATATATATATATATAGTTTATATATATATATATATATATATATATATATATATACCATTAAACTCAGTTTCAAGTTCCATCATTTACAGCAAAGCATAATAAGAATGATGAATTACTCTTACCATAGATAATTCTTTAGCAGACATTTGTATTGTAATTATTGTATCTCTTTCTCGCTCAAATTCCTCTCCCATCCACTCTCTCTCACACTTACAGACACATACGTAGACACACATGTGTCAGCGCTTAAGTATGTTTGTGTGTGTATATGTGGGGTACACTATGAAATATAATCGACTTACTCGACACACGAACTTTTTACTCCATTAGAATATGAATAAACATAAGAATAAATTAGGTCGTCATCATAGTATTTCAAAGCATGTAAAATATATTAGCACATTTTGAAAAAATAAAGCAAAGAAAAAAAAATGCAAAAATCAAACAAAAAAGTCTGCAAACTATTCAAAAGAATTGATAGAAAGTTTAGGAACCACTGAGATAGATGGATAGATAGGTAGATAGATAGATAAGGAACAGAATGAGATAGATAGATAGATAGATAGATAGATAGATAGATAGATAGATAGATTTGAACAGAACGAGGTGTAAAAAAAGAAAGACAAAAATACAGACCTCCAGAGAGATAGATAGATAGATAGTTAGTTATGAATTTGTGGGATATTGACTTGAAGTCCTCTTTGACATCTGTCGATGCAGCTATGGAAGTCGGACATTGGAAACAAAAATAACAGGAAATGCACCTGGTACCTAAAATAAACAAGACGTAGGTATTTTCAGCGGAAATGCCGAGTAAATTATGTGGGTGGAATGGTAGAAAGAAGCGTGATCATGTGCATTGTGTGGACAGCAGCCTGGAGATGTGGGTTGCATTCTAGAAGGAGTCATGTCTATATGCCAATTGAATGATATAAAATTGAACAGCTACATATTTATATTTCTAGCTATAGATTTTCTATGATGTAAAGTTTGTCTAATAATATAAGTTTTAATTGTAAAATATTTCACTAGAAATAATGATTAGTTTGGTTTGGTTTGGTTTGGTTTTATGGCATATCAACCTTTGTTAGTTAATTAACGCAAAATCCATTTTTATATAAATAATCAGCACTATTTCAAACAATTCAGTTTAGTATGAGTACACAGTTTGTCTAAAACATTTCTATTTCAAACTATTCAGTTTATTCAATCAGTTATGTATAACAATTCAGTTTAGTGTAACTACAGTTTCAATGTCAAAAACAGTTCTATTTCAAATAATTCAGTTTAGCATAAGCACGCAGTTTAAATGTAAGTACGGTTTAATTGTCCAAAAAATTTCTATTTCAAGCTATTCAGTTTAATCAAACAATTCAGTTTAGCATAAGTATGCCGTTAGTTCTATTTAACCCATAGATAGGGCCCTATCAGGTGCTAACACGCCGGGCCAGAGTGGACCTGGGAGCAATGGCAAAGAAGGGGTGCTTCGTATTCCTCCAGGCCCCAGCATTACTGGGACCTTACCATTAGACTGTTTAGTGTCATATCCAAGACACCCATTGGGAGAAGGGTCTTACCCCTCTGCACAGGTGCAGTCTCAGAAAAAATGTTTTTAGAAATTTTATAAGGAATTGGCGTATTAAGGATGGCACGATAGATAGATAGATACTAAGCTTAGCTAAGTCCATAATAGCTTTCTCTCTCTCTCTCTCTCTCTCTCTCTCTCTCTCTCGCAATATATATATATATGTGTGTGTGTGTGTGTGTGTGTATTTATATTCATATTTATACGTATATAAGAGAAGGGAGAGAGATAGACAAGAAAGGGGAATAGATATGCCCTCATATATACAATTAATAACCCACACAAGCATAGGTTCAAGCATGGATTGGCAAGCACCTAGATAGATAGATAGATTGTGAGGAAGCAAACGAGACTGGAACATTACTATTGTTGAAAAATCAATGCACCCATAGTTTCTCATTCTTTTGATTTTCAACGAGATTGACCTAAACTTTAGATAGATAGATAGATAGATAGATAGATAGATAAATAAATAGAAAGATGAAATGAAGTGTGAAATTTGATGGATAGAAAAATAGATGCGGAAATCGAAAAAAAAAAAAAAAAAAAAGAAAAAATCTGCGATGAAAGAAAATAAAGCGGGATAGACAGAAAAGAGAAAAAAAAATATTCTTAGCATTCCCATCTACAAACATTGCCTAAGATTTTGTTAACTTCATGAAAAACAGAAAACATCTGCCCTGAATTTTAAAGCCATTCCAATCATTAACTACTGGGTGTCTGCAAAATTATTCATCTCAACGTCATACCCGCCTTTTCTCTCCAATAAATTAGGGCTACATACCATTCTAAACAAAGGAAATATATCTCTAAAAGTAATCAGAAAGTACCGTACACTCCAACCATGAAATGGCTCCTGAACTAAATAGTAATGGGTAATATGAGAGCAAGATGAAAATTAATATTCGATTTTCTTCGTTGAAACAGTGTAATTTATTATCAAACGTTTTGCTCTTATTTTTTAATCTCAATTTTTGTGACTCCTAAAAGCAACTTTCACATAAACATTTTACACAATCGTTCATAATAATCGACAATTCTACCGCTAAAAATTTCGAATAATATTACATTGAACAAATGTATCCAAAGATGGCGGTGCATCAGTATTCAAACAAAATAATACTGTATAATACATAAATAAATAAATGTATGAAGCAGACTATATGTAGCATTTACTAGTTATCTCCCTTGGAAAATTATGATTATTGGCATCGGAGCAAAGGGTTGGGTTTCTTTGTTTAATGGCATATCAACCTTCGTGGGTTATTTAATGTCAAAACCATCCGTCGAAAAGAACAGCAGAGATGCTATTTATCCCATAGCTGGGAGGATAAGGGGGCTCACACGTTTCCCAAGGGTATTTGTCCGAAAGTAAACGTAATAGCGCGACTGGAGTTCGAACTCGCTAACTACGATTCTGCAGTTCAGTGCTTTAACCATTTCACCATGGATCAAAAGGTGACCTTGAAATATTATCATTGAATTGAGAATTGAATTGGAAATTGAATTATTTTCACTGACGATATTGCATGATATTGTAAGTTAGACATCATTGCTTTACTTCCTAAGTTAAGACACCATTGCTTTACTTCGTAAGTTAGACATCATTGCTTTACTTCCTAAGTTAAGACACCATTGCTTTATTTCCAATGTTATACACACATGATTACGTTCTACATACTAAACTTAGTTTGACACCGGCATCGGATAAAGAAGTGTTCGTTTGATTCACCAGGAAAGTAACTGATCTACAAGACCATCTTGTTCACTATTGTTCCATTACGATAATCTCTACAAGAAATATACTTTCTGATATTTCCTGGAAAATAAAACTCGAAGTGCATTTTTTTTTTTTTTTTTTTAGATGTATCACCAGAAAAGAGGGTACAAAGATAGTTGATACATTTTCTTTCCAAGAAATCTTGAGATGAGGCAGGGATTTAATGCTTTGTAAATTTAGTTCAGACACGATATTTAATCTTTATTTCTTATTATCCGATTAATTAGCATGTTATAATCAGTAAAACCTAAAGAAATTGTATGCACATAGATGCGTTTGATTAAACACTGATTCGTGTACACGATAAACGTGTCTGACAGATTAAAATTAAAACGAGTTCAGTTTTCTCTTTTTGGGAAAAACTGTAGAGAATGCGTATGAAATCTTATTCAGATCCGCTGTCAGTCCGTCCATCCGTAGAGCTGAAGCTCCACCATTTGCGAGTCCGATTTCAGCCAAACTTTCAGTTGTGTAGGTTTTAAGCTGAATCAGAGGATTAGGATCAGATTGGTTTTTAGGTGTAATCTCACTGTTATCCATTAACATAAACATGAACATAAACATTATTTCTAAATAGCTGTATGGTTTCAAGTATTCCCATCAAATTGCAATAATTATTTGTTTTCAGGAAATCATTTCTATTTAACAATAGTCATTTATTTGCACGCAGTTATATGGTTTCTAGTGAATAATAATAATCCCAAGTAAACAATTTTAGCTTCAAGGAAATATTCTTAATACTAATAAGTTATATGGCATCAAATATTTCTACTATCATTATCATTAAATTGTATGGTTTTAAGTACTCCTTGTAATGAAAACAGGACAAGAGATTCTATCTAGTAATCTTTTATTCAATTAAGAATCTTACTATTCGTCTAATTGACAAACGGAAATGTACAGCTTTTATAGCTTGGATTATCAAAGAGGAGATAATCCATATTCACAACATTCCTATCGAATACTAATAATTATATGTTGTCAAGTGATTATCTTTATCTAATAATCTATTATGTTCACTTTCGGACAAATACCCTTGGGAAAGGTATGAACCCCCTCATCCTCCCAGCTATGGGTTAAATAGTACCACTACTGTTCTTCTCGAAAGGTGGTTTTGGCATTAAATAACCAAAAAGGGTTGATATGCCATTAAACAAAGAAACCAAACTAAACCTTATCCTATAATTGTAATTCATTTTCACGCAAATATATAGTTTCAAGTAACTTGTAATGGTCCCCGCGGCGAAATAGCTAAAATGCTGGATTGTGATTTTCTAAGAATCGAGTTCGAACTCCAGTCGCACTATTGCGTTCATTTTTGGACTAATACACTTGGGAAAGGCATGAACTCCCTTGCTATTTGAAAAATTTTTAAATATATCTATTCGACTGATAGATAGGATTTTAATGTGCGCTTTCACTTTGCGTCAGACTGTACTCGGGAGTATTTGCAAGGAACCTTTATTCCACACTCTCAAATCTCGAGAACTGCAGTTTCACCATCAGGTACAGTTTGGTGTCTTGTTAAGGACACCTTTTTTTGGTGGTGGTGGTGGTGGTGGAGGGTATCAATCTTATACAAACGATACAGTCAGTGTATTCTATGCTCTGTAGACAGGCCCCGGGTCAGCTTTAAAAAGAAAAAAAAGTTAAGAAATTAACGATTCCGAGAACATACGTGGTGCCTTCAATAAGTTTCCAGCCTTTCTTTGTACGGGCAATTAAAATTTTCGTAGACTCTTGAGAATTCAGTATGTTATTGCTATACATCTTATGAGATCACTGACCAATTTCAAATGAACAGCTACAGCAGGAATTAGAATACACCCTACTAAAGCCTGATTGTCACAACTGGGGAATTTCAAAAAGGCAATCTGAACGTGAGGACACTTTAGAAGAACGATATGCAATAAAATTCTGTTTTAAACTTGGAAAAATGCCACGGAAACGTATGAAATGCTTCAGACTGCTTTTCGACCATCTTCCATGAATCCCGCATCAGTTTTTGAGTGGCATAAGAGATTCAAGGAAGGCACGGAGTCTGTGAGGGATGATGAGAGGCGTGGGAAGAGTAAGAAAGTCAGAACACCAGAGTTAATTGGCCAAGGGATTAGGGTTAGGGTTACTATGCTGAGGTTTTAAGAAAGTTCAGGAAGAGATTCCTAGGGAAGAGACCAGCACTCTTGAAATCGGGTCAGTGGCATTTCCAGCAGGACAATACACTAGTCCACAACTCTATCCTTGTCACAGACTATTTGAGCAAGATGGGCATCAAGACAGTTCGTCACCCTCCCTATAGTCCAGACCTTGCTCCCTGTGACTTGCTTATTGCCTAAGCTCAGAGGCTGTCGTTATGAGACAATTGAGGAGATGAAAGAGGCTGGGACGAAGGTCATTGACACGCTCACATAAGAGGACTTCCATGGAGCCTTGCAGAAGTTGTTGGAACGGCACAGCAAGTGCATTGCAGCTGGAGGAGATTACTTCGAAGAGGACTAGAGTTTCAAGAGTGTACTATCAATAAAAGTGCCCATACGAAAAAAGTCTAGAAACTTATTTAATGATCCTCGTACTTGTTTTTTTTTCCCTTTTCGAGCAGGGATGAGGTTTGTTAGGGTGTGATCCGAAGTGAATAGACTATAGCAATATAGACGGCGAGCAGCGCTGGACAGTTTTCTACCTCATCTTTCTAATAGCCAACTTTCAACTCTGCTCTCCCAAACTGCTACTGCTCCTGGTAACCCACAACTTTCTGCTCTGGTTATTGCTCTTTCCAAAGGCCAAACTCTAAATCTCAGTCTACTCTGTGTCGACTTGCTCCCTTGAATGTATAGAGCCCCCATTTCTAACACACACACACACGCAAAGAAACCCCTTTTTCCTGGTATTAAATACCTTAAAATAACGAGATTCTTGTTTACTGTCTTCTAACCGGACTCTCCCCGAAAATACTATCCGGAAATCATTCCGTTTCTCTTGTATTTAAATCTGCCGACCTCCACGGCAGTTTTAGTTATATTTTTGATTACTACTATACACACACATCAGATATATGCTCAGCATTCCCACATCCTTATAGATATAAACGCAGCCACCTGCATTTGCCTACCAATAAGCCACACTAATACGCTGACGTACAACTCCATGCATCTGCTTTATTACACCTGGATAGGTGCACCCAAGGATAGAAGAGGTTATAGCGTCACTCAAGTTCAGAAGGTATACATGAAGTAACTGTAGGAGGTAGAGGCTGTTCAGTGAAACTAATTCAGTTTAGTCACTTTTTAGGAAACTGAGAAGAGAGAGAGAGAGAGAGAGAGATTTAAATGTTTCAGTTAAGAATAAAAACTTTGAACAGTAAAGAAATTATTCAATAGCAATAAATAAATAAATCGATAAGAAAAACTGCAAAATTGGCGCTTGTTTTAGAGCAACGGAAAACATCCATTGGAAAAAAAAGCGTATATCATTCACGAAGGTACTGAGTTCTGTTCTTACTGATTGTTTCGTAAACTTAGCCTTGTATCATACTAAGTTGGCGACCGTAGTTGAGGGCGACCAGAAGGCTCCCTTTTCAATCGCTACTACACCGAGGTGTACGAGAGGGCGCCACTTCTTCCCTGGATTGCTCCACTTTACCTTTGATACGTACCTTATATTGCTGAGTGTTAAGCAAGGAGGTATCAAGTACCATTTTTAAAGTCTTTGGTATGAAGCGACCTGGGATTGAACCCAGGTCAGCCGGACCATTGGCGAACACTCTACCCACTAGGTCAATTAGCTAGTGGCGACCCACTTTACCCTTGATACGTACCTTATATTGTTAAGTGTTTAGCAAGGATATATCAAGTACCATTTTTAAAGTCTTTGGTATGACGTGATCTGGGATTGGACCCAGGTTTGCCGGACCATTGGCGAACACTCTACCCACTAGACCAGTGAGAGTCGGATGTTGATTTGTTTCTTAGTTGTTTCTTTTTTCCATAGCGCCAGAAGTTAGAGTAAGGATTTCGAATGTTCATTTTCAAGTCATTCTCGATTTGTCTGAACCTATTCTTTACTAAACCCGGTATTGAAGCTCTAGGTTTGAATCGTTGCGAAGTAAGAATTCATCTCATCGTTGCTACTACTCCCAGGTCCACTAAGACCCGGAGATGTAGTACCTGTTAAGATCAGATCTATTGTGTGAATAGATCTTTGCTTTTCTATCACACTACAAATGTCGCTTGTAACCCAAAATTGATTTTAACTACTAGTAATAAAATTAGGGAATCGGGTGATTGTTTTGGTAATAAATTGTTTCTTACGCTAGATTTACTGGTCGACCTCTGGACGGCGGTGAAAGAAAGGAACATATATGAGAAAGAGAATCGAGGCAATCAAAGAGAGAGAGAGAGAGAGAGAGAGAGAGAGAGAGAGATGGGAGAGAGGGGGGATAGAGAGGGGAAAGGGAGAGAGCGGGGGAGGCTTTATAAAACTATTTTTACTTTTTCATAAAAATGATTTTAATTTCACTATATAAAAAAATTCAACACAAAAATTTCTTTTCTATTGAGAGGGTTTATTTTTATGACAATCACTGTTTTGTAATGTGATGATCTCCCCCCCCTATCATCCACAAACGCAAATCTAAATTTAAAAAAAAGATACAGAACTTCAGAATGGTTGCGCCACATGGACGAAACGATTGGTAAAAAAACTCGATAGAAACTCCACAAAGATGCTGTATACTGTTTTGAAGAAATACTGGTAGTAGCAGTCAATAAAACAGCAGCTGGAAGCTCATTTACCTCCCAAACTCGAGAACCCTCCAAATAAAACGCGCAAGACATGCTGAACACTGATAGAGAAGCAAGGAAAAACTCATAAGCGATGTTCTGCTATGGACTCCTACACATAGACACACCGGTCTTAGCCAACCAGCAAAAACTTACATCCACTCTGTGCAGACACTAAGCGCCATCTAGACGACTTCCAGAGAGCGATTGTTGCTAGGGATGGATAGCAAGTGAACGAGAGAGAGAGAGAGAGAGAGAGAGAGAGAGAGAGACAAGGGACTCCCTACTATCACTTCGCCTTGATGATAATGATAACAATTAACAATGACCCAGACTGAAACAAGCGACGAGAAAATTTGCGTTTTGATTTTTGGTAGTTGGAATCCTACTGTACGTTGGTGATTTAAAGTTTTAGAAAAGTCCTTATTAAAAGTTTCGATTTTTAATTTTTTTGTGCGAGACACATGGAGTTTCTTTGTACCTTTGAAAGATCGTATGGAAACTCACGGAGATGGCCGGCCTCAACTAGTTACTCATTGATGAACGTGGGAACCGAATCGTAACAACGTGTCTCTCGGTTCTTTTGTCACTGAGATCAGATGACAACCATTTGACAGACTCCCAATTTCCCTATTTACAACCATTCGATGAAAAGTTGAGTAGATATTGTTTAAAAAAAGAAGGGTTTGCGACAGTTGCTGGTTACTCTCATCTGTGATCCAACCCTTCCCTTCTTACCCACTTTAGACAGTTACTTCAGCTAGTTTATATTGTAAACTTCTTTCGTACTGACGTTATTTTGATTAATTGACACCGTATATTCTCGTGTAAGGAACAACTTTTTAAGACCAAAAAACAAGTGAGTGTGGGAGGTCATCTTACGAGGTATATGCCCATGGTGTAATGGTTATCGTCGTAGGGAATGGACAAGGCGACACGGACGAGATTTCACATAGCATTTCACATAGCACTAATACCCTTAGGAAAGGTATGAATCCAATTATTCTCCCTCCAGCTATGGGTAAATAGTAGGGCAGACTGGTTTCTTCAACCTTGGTGAGGCAACTAATCTAGGAGAAAGAAAACTCCGAAATCAAACCTGTTAAACTCCGCTTAAAAATGACCTTGTGTCATATCCTGCCCGAGCGGAGGGGGTGGTGAATATGATCTCACGAGATATATTTCTTAAACGTTAGAATTTACCTTGTTTATTGGCCTAACCTTGCTTTAAATTGTATGTAAACGGTCCCATCAAAGCCTATACCAAAACAAAAGGCAGTTAAGATAATCAACATGTAAATGCACTCTAACTGTACTTAACCAATTACACGGGTAATTATTATATTATCCCATCTATTGTGTAGCCGAAATGGGGTTTTTGGTATGTTTGTATATCCAAGTATACTTAGCAGGCTACATCAAGGTCTAAACTACATTGTTTATTTACGGTATTGCTTTGATTTCGATTGCATTCAAATAGTTTTGAAAGTATTAATAAGTGTTTGAATGCTTTCTCTTTATGTCAGCGGATGTCAAAGAAATATTTTTGTAGGCAAGCACGAAAGGGGTCGCTCATTACACATAATATATGACGAAAACGCCCTTTTGTGATTCAAAATTAGGGGTTGTTCACACGAAGTGATGTTAGTAATTTACTAAGCATTTTACTTAGATGTGGCACAAGGCCATATGAAAGGGGCACCCAATGAGACTCGAACTCACTCGTGTCGGTTTGCTAGTCAAGTTTGCTAACTATTACACCATCAGAGGCGCCTCACACGAAGTGATGTTAGTCTTTTTATGACTACGATCCTAGTGTTGATATTTTACCCAGATTTGACAGGCACTTCAGCTAAAGTATATATATTTTTCTATTTAAAAAAGATGAATAAGTCCAAGTCAAAGCCAATATTTTTTCGCTTAAATCCATGTGACCTTAATGAATACGTTGCTGACATATATATTTACACAATGTCTCCATTTTACCTAATTCCTTTCTTTCCTTACAAAAGTCCTTTTGTAAACAAGTAAGTTTTTCTCTCTGTCCTTTTACATTTTTCTTCAATATTTCAATTCGTTTTATTTCATTGATAAAGGAAGATTCTCATATTTTTCAATCTATCTATCTATCTATCTATCTATCTATCTTGAACTTGTTCATGCTTATCCCAGTCTGTACCAATCTCTCTTATATTCTCTCTAATCTAATCATTATCTATCTATCTATCTATCTATCTATCTGGAACTTGTTCATGCTTATCTTGGTCTGTACCAATATTTCTCTCCTATATTCTATCACTCTAATCTATCTATCTATCTATCTATCTATCTATCTATCTATCTATCTTAAGAGATTCGAATTTCACCAGTTTTGCTAACTTAGAGAGATGATCTACAACAGATAAAGCTTTATCTATATATCAATCCATTGTTCCTGCTTATCCCAGTCTGTACCAATATCTCTCTCTTATATTCTCTCAAATCTATCTATCTATCTATCTATCTATCTTGATAGATAAGCATTGAATAAGCCCCGGAAGATCTGTCTTTTCAGTTTATTAGCGTTGTCTATTCATAAAAATCCAAGTAAAGAGCGAATGATATATATTTTTTATTTCCTTTCCCTTTTGTCTATTTAATCATTTCCTGTTTCTTTAGGGCAGAGCAGATTATTTAACATACAAACACGCACTCAGAGAGAGAGAGAGAGAGAGAGAGAGAGAGAGAGAGAGAGAGAGAGAGAGAGAGCTGACCAAAGTGCAATACAATAAATACAACTGTCAACGTAGAAAAGAAATCAAACAGATGCTAAAAAGACACAAGCGTTCCTATATTCATTAAAAAAAGGTTTTTATAGTTCCTCTTGTCCTCGATGTCAGAAAAACATTGTTGAAGGATTTAACCAATGACGCACACACACACACACACCCAGACACACACACACAGACAGAGACATTATTACTATTATTTTTTATGCCTTGAAAGTTTTTCCCACCAGCCTTAGCTGGTGGACGTTCAAAGGATTTTGAGTGACAACAAGTCTCCTCAGGTCTCAGTATTCTGGTGAATCTCTATTCTTCATCCTATTTCCAAATTTTCGAATACCACTTCAATACCATTGGAGATCGTTCCAACAACAATTGATATCACCGTCACTCGTATGTTCCATAATTTGTTTTTTTTTTAGTTCTTTGGCGAAGACCATTTGCCTATCTTTTCGTTTTCTTTGATTTTCACGTTGCGTAGTGGAATTTGCTGCTTGAAGGGCAAAATCCACGGTACAGCAAGTTATGTTTTTTTTTGTAAATTAGCACTAGGTCTGGTCTTAGGGGCAGTATTAGGAGATGAATGAGACATTTAAAATTTCTAAAAACGTACCCAGACCTTTTATCAAGCAGAACCGATTTAAAATATGGAATATTAAAGTATTTACAATGAGAACTCCATAAGGCGATTAGAATATGAACTTGCTTACTTCGAGGCTGCAGTCCATCACCTTAACTATTAATGGTAGCACCTTGTTGATGATAATTTTTGCATTAGTATATATATATATATATATATATGTGTGTGTGTGTGTGTGTGTGTGTGTGTATGTGTATGTGTATTTGGGCAACATTTCTTCGTTAAGACGTATTTGATTAACCAATATAGACATTTTTCGTCCACATATATTTGTTTTATTCCTTTCAAGTTGCCTTATGGATGTTCTAATTTCCGGCCGGAATTGACAAATAAACCTTCTGTAATTAATTGGTTCGCAAGTACTTACGGACCTAAACGTATGCATTTGTCAAACTTTTATCGCTTTTGCAATATACAAGGTGGATCCGAAAGTACCTGGGAATCAATTAATTACGGAAGGATTAATACAAAAATGTATAGACAAAAACGTCCATATTATTTAATCACACACACACACACACACACACACACACACACACACACACACACACACACACACACATATATATATATATATATATATATATATATATACGATGATCATTAAATAAGTTTCCAGATTATTTTCGTATGGGCACTTTTATTGATAGTACACACATGGAACTCTTGTCCCCTTCGAAGTAATCTCCGGCTGCAATGCACTTGTTGTACGGTTCCAAAAACTTCTGCAAGGCCCCATGGAAATCGTCTTGTGTGAGCGTGTCAATGACCTTCGTCACAGCCTCTTTCATCTCCTCAATTGTCTCATAACGACAGCCTGTGAGCTTAGGGAATACGCAAGTCACAGGGAGCAAGGTCTGGACTATAGGGCGGCTGAGGAACTGTCTTGATGCCCATCTTGGTCAAATAGTCTGTGACACGGATGGAGTTGTGGACTAGTGCATTGTCCTGGTGGAATTGCCACTCACCCGATTTGAAGAGTGCTGGCCTCTTCCCAAGGAATCTCTTACTGAACTCCCTTAAAACCTCAACATAGTAACCCTAATCCCTTGGCCAATCAACTCTGGTATATTGACTTGCTTACTCCTCCCACACCTCTCATCATCCCTCACAGACTCCGTGCCTTCCTTGAATCTCTTATACCACTCAAAAACTGATGCTCGATTTATGCAAGAGGGGCGAAAAGCAGTCTGAAGCATTCCATACGTTTCTGTGGCATTTTTTGTAAGTTTTTCCAACAGAATTTTATTGTATATCGTTCTTCTAAAGTGTCCTGACGTCCAGATTGCATTTTTTAAACTCACCAGCTGTGACAATCAGGCTTTAATAGGGTGTATTGTAATTCCTGTTGTAGCTGTTCATTTGAATCATAAAAATTGGTCAGTCATCTCATAAGATGTATAGCAATAACATACTGAATTTTCCAGAGTCTACGACAATTCTAAATAACTGTACAAAAAAGGTCTGGAAACTTATATATATATATATATATATATTGAATATAATTTGTAAATACACTCTGGGAATTGTGCAAGAAGTTGAAATTTGACCATAAGAACAAATGGTATATGCAAAACCCAACATCTGTCCTTGAGAATGACATACACAAAGTCCTCTGGGATTTTGACATACAAACGGATCACTTAATTTCGGCCAGACGATCAGATCTTATAATAATCAACAAAAAATGGAACTTGCAAAATTGTGGACTTTGATGTCCCGGCTGACCCCTGAGGAAAACTGAAAGAAAATGAAAAGAACGATAAATAACTTGACCTTTCTAAGGAATTGAAAGAACTGTGGAAAATTAAAGTGACGTTATACAAATTGTAATTGGTGCTCTTGGTACAGTCTCCAAAGGATTGATAAAGGTCCTGGAGGATTTGGAAATAAGAAGACGATTGGAGGTCATCTAAACTACTGCATTATGGAGATCGGTCAGAATACTGAGAAGAGTCCTGAAGGCATGAGGAGATTTGCTGCCACTTAGACTGCAGTGAAAAACCACCAGCTGATGCTGGTGTGAAAAACGCACAATGGGTGAGATAATAAAAAGAAGAGCAACAACAAGAACACAAAGTACATTGGCGTGCTTAATGAGGTTTTTTAAATAATTTCTACCGGCACTTGAAACAAAAAACTCGCCACTTTAGTTTTGATACTAACGAGTCCCAGGTTATGGCATTTAGATCGGGTTTTTTTTTAAGCTTATCCAACACCGGAATATTTTTTTCTTAACAAGCAAGCAAACAAAGAGTAGATTTCTTTTCGAAGATTTTCTTTCTTTTGCCCCAACCCAAGTCCTTAAAAACCTCACTTTGAACCCCCTTTTGTACACACGAATGTTTGCGTTTTAGGGATTTGTTAAAATTTCGGATAACGATGATAAATTGCCTTAACTGTCAAAAAAGAGAGAAAGGGAACGAAAGTGAGAGCGAGAGAGAGAGAAAGAGAGAGAGAGGAGAAAAGAGATATAGTGAAATGGAAAGGGAGCAAAATAGAATGGAAGAGTGAGGGTGAGGAGGAGTGGGGGAAAATTAGAGAGGAAGGAAAGGTGCAAATGATAAAAAGGGAGAGTAAGGACCATATAAATTGCTTGCCTATACAAATTCCTTTATTTGTAATGTGATAACTCTTTCGAAGAAATCTTACGGCTGCCATGAAGTGCTGAGGTAAATGACTTGGAGTTACAGTAAATGAGCCAGCTTTCTGTAAACTCCATTAGGTCGGATTAAAAGTTTACCTTATTAAATACAAACAACGACTGAATGTAACAATTTTTACTATAGGCTCATTATTGGTGTAATGGTTATCGTCGTAGAAAATGGACACGGCGACACGAGTTCAAATCCTGGACGAGACTGAATGCATTTCACTTAGCACTAATACCCTTGGGAAAGGTATGAATCCAATTATTCTTCCTCCAGCTATGGGTAAATAGTAGGACAGACTGGGTTTTTCAGCCTTGGTGAGGCAATTCGTCTCGGAGAAGGAATACTCTGAATTCAAACCTGTCAAACTCCGCTTAAAAAAATTGACCTTGTGTCATATCCTGCCCGAGCGGAGGAGTTGGTAGATATGATAGGCTCATTATTATATTAAAATTGAATGTTATACCCAGTACGGCACAAGGTTAACGAGAGATGGAGTACGAGATGGAACACCGTATCCTATTATTATGTCAAGCAGACGACTAATATGTCATGATAGACAGCATTCAAAACCCTGGCCTTTATTGATTGATTTTAAAGGCATGTCAACCCGTCTTGGGTTATTTTTATCTCAAGAGGTTTAGGAATCACATTCATTTTACGTTTCCATTTACATATTCTAATCTTATGCCAATAACTTATATACAATTATATTGTTTCAAGTGATTATTTACAGTAGACTATATTTATTTGTTTGTATACAGCTGAATGGTATCAAGGTAAAGACGCTTCGAATTTTCTAAATTGCTTTTCTTCGTTGATATGCTGAAATTGTTGCTTGTTTCAAAATATTTAAAAAAATCTCTGCCGTACGATCGAAGTAAAATTTAGTCATACTGGCATCAGTGGAAATGACCAAGCGGATAAAGCAGCCAGGTCTACCATCAACCTAAACAACTGAAAAGAAATTTAAAATACCACATATAGACTTTAAAATGAAAATAAATAAATACATACAACAGCAAAGACAACAACGCTGGAACAATAATGAAAATAATGAATTATTAGAAATTAAACCCACACTGGAGGAATGGAAGCAAAGCTTAAAAAAAAAAACACAAACGAAAAGAGGAGGTTACATTGTCCAGACTCCGGATAGGTCATACAAGGATTACACACTCTTATTTACTCGAAGGAAAACAACAACCAATGTGTTCAACATGTTAGACCAAATACACCGTGAAGCACATTCTTATCGAATGTACCGACCTAGCCCATTTAAGAAAAACCTTCGGTAGTGCAAACAATATGAAGGAACTGTTCCAAAACATTAAAATAAATAATGTGATATTTCTAAAAACAGTGAAGTTAAACACAAAAATCAAAAGAAATTTACAATAAGACCCAATTACTTTTATAAACCCTTTCTTTTCTAGATATATTCTAACAAAGTGATCCTTTTTCCAACCTATTTTATCTTTTAATGATTCCCCTTTTTTTCATTATCGCTGCTACGGTTTCTTTTGGTAGGCCGTATGCTAGTAGGATTTGCTCCATCTTCCCTCTGTGTATGGAATCGAATGCCTTGGTAAAGTCGACAAATAGTAATGTCGCCTGTAAGTTTTTTGCCCGAACGCCTTCCAGGATTCTACGGATGGTCAGTATTTGTGAGGTTGTGGATCTATTTCTCCGGAAGCCATTTTGGTTTTTCCTAAGGATGTTGTCTATTTTGGGTTCTATGCGGTTTCGTAGTAGGGCATTGTAGATTTTGGCTGCTATGGATGTAAGTGTTATCCCTCGGTAGTTCTTGGCTAGTCCGAGGTCGCCTTTTTTAGGGAATGGAAGGATGCATCCCTTCGTCCATCGTTCTATCCTATTTTGACTATAGACTGCGTTGCATTGCCGGAGCAGTATATCGTCGAATTGTCTCGTCTTCCACACTTCTGGGGGGATCTCGTCTAGCCCCGCCGCTTTCCTATTTTTAATTCTTCTGAGAACCGAGTCTAGTTCTTCTTTGGTGAAAGGACCTAGTTTTTCGTCTAATTGCTTATTAATAATTCTGGTGATCGGTTCATCCGTTATTTCCGGTGGGTTTCCTAGTAGATTTTTGAAATGCTGTTCCCACAGTTTTACTCTTTCTTGTTGGCTTGCAGCTTTCAATTTTGCTTTGGCTGTGCTCTTCCTTCCACTTACTTCGTTTATTGTTTGCCAGTGTCTAGACTATGTGCTTAGGACTTCGATCGACAAAATCAGAGAAAATGGCTTCCAGCTGACTAAGAGAAGAAGCAAAAGGTACCCCGCAAAAACAATCACGGACGCCGACTACGCTGATGACTTGGCGTTACTAGCGAATACGCCTAATCAAGCAGAGACACTACTGCATAGTCTGGAACGAGCCGCAGCTGGCATTGGCCTCCATGTCAATGCAAACAAAACCGAATATATGTGTTACAACCAAACGGGCAACATTGCCACACTAGACGGAGCCTCTCTGAAACTAGTCAACAAATTCACCTACCTAGGAAGCAGCGTCTCATCAACCGAGAAAGACATCGACACACGACTGACGAAGGCATGGACAGCTATCGATAGGCTCTCGATCATATGGAAGTCGGACCTAACTGATAAAATGAAACGCAGTTTCTTCCAGGCAGCGGTTGTGTCGATACTGCTATATGGATGCACCACATGGACGCTTACGAAGCGGCTGGAAAGGAGGCTGGACGGAAATTATACAAGAATGTTGAGAGCAGTATTAAACAAGTCCTGGCGACAACACCCCACGAGACTCCAACTATACGGACACTTGCCCCCCATCACAAAAACTATACAAGTTCGATGAACCAGACACGCAGGACACTGCTGGAGAAGCAAGGACGAGCTCATAAGCGATGTACTCCTGTGGACCCCCACACATGGATGTGCAAGAGTGGGACGACCGGCACGAACCTACATACAGCAGCTGTGTGAGGACACGGGATGTAACCCAGAAGACCTGCCGGAGGCGATGAATGATAGGGAGAAATGGCGAGAGACGGTCAGGGATATCCGCGCCGGCGGCGCGACATGATGATGATGATGAATGATTCCCCACAAATTAACTCCTAATAAAAAACAACAACAAATAACCAACTAATTATCTAAAGTTTATCATTAATTCATAAGACCTCTCCTTTGAATTTCTTTTCAGCCTATTTTTCTTTAACTTGATTTGACATTAAATGACCGATGAGGTTGATATGCCATAAAACAAAGCAAAACAAAACAAAACAAAACAAAATTTAGCGTTTTCTTATATATATTGAAACAAAACGGAATAAAACAAAACAAGCAATAAATTTTGATATGAATAGCATTTTTCTTTTCCCCTTTCCAAGTCTTGTGAACGGAATTTCTTTTGTTGTTGTCAAAATTTTTGAGACGAAATTTGATTTTTATCATTCAGGATTTACAGACTAGTGTCTTCATCTTTATGGTTATATTCCCAACGTTTCAGCCAATATGTCCCCTGGTCTTCTTTAGGTGTTTCTCGTCGAACTCTGGAGCCTACACGGAACTTTCAGCCTCGTGTTTTATTTCATTCACGGGGGTAGCTTTCTTTGATTTCGTTAACCGTAACCTGGTACAAGTGTTGAGTATTCCTGTATTGTTACTCGGCTGCAGTCAGGGTTGAACCTGTAATCTACAGATGGTTATCACTTAGAAGCATAAGTAACCAACGCCGATAACCGTTACGCTATGGGTCCAGCAGGACCCATGTTGGACCCATAGCGTAATGATTATAGACAAACGGGAAAACCTCTCGAAACCGAGCTCTGCCGCTGGAATCTCATTAAAGGGCAGTCCTACTTGTAATATAATCAGGACTATTCTTAAAATACACAACGGAGGATCTCAGAGAAATGGACTAGAGAGACAGAAGCTGATGACGATACACAAGGCTTTATATCCGAAAGATGACTAAGAAATACTGTATGAGTTAAAGAAAAAAATGATGAAGTGGACTCGTCAGCATTGAATACTGCGTGTATGCATCAATACGCGAAGACGGGGATTACATTAAAAAGAGTAAATGACTAATTAAGTGGTTTGTAACAGTAGTGACAACATAAAGACAAACAGAATAATAATAACAATAATAATAATAATAATAATAATCAACAAAAAAAAAGAGAACTTGCAAAATAGTCGACTTTGCTGTCCCGGCTGACCACAGAATAAAACTGAAAGAATGTGAAAAGAAGGATAAGTACCTCGACCTTGCTAGGGAATTGAAAAAGCTGTCGAACATGCAGGTGACAATTATACCAATTGTAATTGGTGCGTTTGGAACAGTAACTAAAGGATTACTAAAGGGACTAGAGGACTTGGAAGTTGGCGGACGAGTAGAGACCATCCAAACGACAGCATTATTGAGAACGGCGAGAATACTAAGAAGAGCCCTGGAGACTTGAGGAGACTTGCTGTCACTTAGACTCCTGTGAAAAACCATCGGCTAACGCTGATGTGAAAAGCTCTAATGAGTGAATAATAATAATAATGATAAACGACACGAGGACTACATATAAAAGCACGACGAAGGACTGATTATAGTCACTAGAAACGATACTGACAACACGAAGACCAACAGAATGACAATAATTAGAAAAAAATGAGAAGAAAAACAACTCTATCGGCGTTTTAAACGACGAATAAGCAAATCTCACTCGAGAAAACCTGGACGAAGAAGAGAATTGCAAAATTGTGGACTTTGCTGTCCCGGCTGAGCACAGAATAAAACTGAAAGAAAGTGAAAAGAAGGATAAGTACCTGGACCTTGCTAAAGAATTGAAAAACGATGGAATATGAAGGTGACAATTATACCAATCGTGATTGTGGCTTTGGGTACAGTCACCAAAGGATTATTAAAGGGATTTGAGGACTTGGAAATAAAAGGACGAGTGGTGACCGTACAAACTGGACGGTTTGCACTCGTCTCCACTGGACAACACTGTCACTCAAACTTCACTGAAAGACGATCAACTACCGCTGGTGTGAAAAACCTGTTAAGGAGTAACTAATAATAATAATAATAATAAAGTAAGTAAAGTTGGCGACCTTAGTCGAGGGTGACCCGAAGGGTCCCTTTCCGATAGCTACTACACCTAGGTGTAGGGGAGGGCGCAAATCCTTTCCCTGGATTGTTCTACTTTACCCTTTATCCCTAGCTTATAATGCCGTTTGTTAAGCAAGGCAGCATCATGGAACTCCAGTCTCCTGGGCCATTGGCGAACACTCTAACCAATGTCCGGAATAATAATAATAATAATAATAATAATAATAATAATAATAATAATAATAATAATCCTTAGTCTACAATTACAACTTCACGGAACTATTGTAAATAGAAATAATTTAGAGATACATCGTATAAGTATTTCTTGTGAAAACTAATACATTTAAAACATTTCTATCTACTTCATAGATGAGACTGTAATTGGTACAGCCCTTCTTGGTCAACGTGAACCTGGGAGTCATGTTAATTAAAGGATACTCCACACTCTCCTGATCTGTAGATTGATTGATCGATTTTACTAGCATGTGAACCCGTCTAAAGTTATTTTATATTCAGAGGTTAGGGAATCGCGTTTATTGTACTTTCATTTTTATGCAGTTGTTTCTGACACATGGTCTCATCGAATACGATTTATTTTTAAACTTATATAGATAGCACTCTAACAGTTATAAACACTTCGGTTAGTGTGAACCTGGGAATAATGGCGATGAAGAAGTAATCGACCTTTCCAAGATTTCCAGAACTGGAGCCTCTTCATTAAATGTAGTTTACTGTCTTACGGGAGATGCAATCGAATGAAATACTAATTTTTTTCAACAGTAAGATATGCGCAACAACACATTTCCCTTCAACGATAACTTTAAAGAGTTATTCAGAGCTGGGGCTGTACAATAGATCAACTGCATCACTGCAGAGGGGTAAGACCCATCTCCGACGAGTGTGCTGGATATGACACTAAACACCCAAATGTTTAGGCTAGAGCTTTGGGAAATATGAGTATCCCTTCATTGCCAACGCTCCCTGGCAAGGCATTTTCCTACCAGTATATGAGATATTTAGTAATTCATTCTAAACATTTCTAAATTACGTGATTTAATTTCTATAAATGCGGTTTTACCATAGGAACTTCGGAAAAATGCAACGAACTATTTTGAACAAATCCTGGAAGTAAAACCCAACGAAACAACAACTGTACGGGCACTTACGTCCCATCTTAAAAACCATTCAAGTAAGACGAACAAGATTTGCGGGACACTGTTGGAGAAGCAAGGACAAACTCATTGGTGACGTTCTTCAATGGATACCTACATAGTAACGTGCCAGTGTTGGCTGAACAGCAAGAATTTATTTATGTCAGCTCTATGCGGACACATGGTGTATTTTGAAAAACCTGCCAAGAGCGATGGACGATAGGGATGGATGGAAAGAGGGAGAGTCAGGGAAATGCTTGCTGTCAGCACCACTTGATGATGATGATGATGATTATGATGATGATGATGATGATATAAAATATAATAGCAAAGATTAAAAGCAGTTTATAATAATTTAGACAATATATTTCACCGCATTGTATAGTATTATGTTCTTTGTAACTGCCATTGTACAGTGAACTAAATTGGCCGTTTCGTGGATAATTAGATTGAAGATTACAAATTTGTCAAAAAATATGATAAACTGTATAACGAGCACTTATCTATGGGGCAGAATTTCTACAGAAATACATTTATGACTTCTAAACAACACTATGTTGGAAAAAATATAATATTTATTGGACGTTTTATACTCACGTAAAAATGCCAAAAAATAATTACAAGGTAAAAAAAAAAAAAAAAAAAAATAGACATCGGAGGAGGATGAATTGCACATCACAGTATCAGACTAAATGAAATGAATACACAAGGTTTAACTTGGATTTTTCCTTCTAACAAAGGAATTACTTATGTTTTGTACCTTATATTTATGGTGGAAATCAAATTTGTAGTTAATAATTTAAAGAAACTTTTAGTTATGGATTTTTTCCCAAATAACAGAGGCAGAACTAAAAGAAAAAGAAAATGTGGGTAGTTGATTTATTCTCTCTCTCTCTCTCTCTCTCTCTCTCTCTCTATATATATATATATATATATATATATATATATATATATATATATATATATATATATATATGAGTAGTATGTTCTGCTTTAGCGTTTTCATATTTAAAAAAATGTTTTGGTGTTTTTGTCCGCAAAATAGGCATTTCTGATGTGTGTTACCGTAAAATCTGCTCATAAAAAGTAAAACGTTACTGAAATGCTCATAAAAAATATTTAAACCTTTTAATCGAAAAATCCAGAACACTTCTTGAAACCATATATGTATTTTGACTTAAACCCGAGCACGAACAACATTTTAAAGACTGCCCCACAATTTAGATAATACGCACAAATTTTACTATTCATTTTCTGATAAAACTGTCAACTTCAAAACACTTTAATATTTTAACAACAAATTATAGAAACATTTTTTTAAAAACGTGTTTGTCACAAAACTGAAGTTTAAGAATATGCACTCTAGTAATCTTCAAAATAGCCAATGTCTGGCCTTAACCCACTGTCCAATGTCATGAGATTGTGTGTACGTTTACTGAATGTTAGCATTTGAAATACGATCGGTACACAGTTTTAAATGCTAATTGATACATCATGAAATACACACTGGAGCGATATGCCAACCAAAGCATTAAGTTACAAATTGTTAATAAAACGAAAGGTTCCATGTTCTTTCGGAACTTAGGTGATCATGGATCTCTACAGCTTCCTTTTTCAACAAGATGTACATTACTATGACTGCATAAAGTTCGCACATATTTCTATTTTTGTATCTTTCTTCTTATTTAATTCAGACATCAATATAATTTGTTAAATTGCATTAATTTGTCTTTGCTTTTCATTCTGCTACAAATTCCTCCTTATAATGAATAGTATTCTCACTGGGTTCCGTATAATTCTCACTTTGTACAAAACTGAGCTTAGTAAATGATTACAGATTACCTCACAGGTGCGATATAGCATGCTGTTTATTAAAATGAGTTATGCTAATGCAATGAGATTTGTTTTATTTTTCAAATACTATTTATTTCAAAGAAATATGTCTAAATTCAGTTTAGTATGACACAAGATCATTGGCATTGGATACTAAACTGTGAGGCAACCGTATTAACTATTTTGCTACGATGGATACACCTCTTACTAATCAGAATTAGCCACATGATAAAGCAATGTGTATTGGGCACAATCAAAAAGCAAATTAATTATAGTATCGAATCTCACAAGGAGACGAGTTGGCTAATACTTGCAAGCTGTCGATCTTTTTTGGTAATCTTGGTTTTGTCACGAATAAGTTTGGTTGGTAAGTTCGTTAGTTTTACCACTTGCCAACCATTGTTTCGATGTTTAATGCCGAAAAAAGTCTTTTTGTCGAGTACTTATATGGTTTCAAGTAATTAACAGCAGTCATTTATGTAAAAAGAATTATAGCTTCAAGTAGAAATTATTAATACTAATAATCTATTTTCATGGTTTTAAATTACTATTACAATTTGTTTGCGCTCAATTATATGTTTTCAAGTATTTCAATAAATTATACAGATTTAAGTAACTATTAATAATCTTTTGTAAAGATTTATAGCTTCAAGTAACAATTAATACAAATAAGTTGTACAGTTATATCGTTTCAAATATTCCTGTACAAATGGTTTTCAAACAGATCGATTAAAATTATTAATTAGACTCTTAACAGATCTATAGACCAGATTCTTTACACCTATTAGACTCATAGATTAGACTCATAACAGATTTATTAGACTAGTAGATCAAACTCTTAACAGATGTACTAGACTAGTAGATCGAACTCTTAACAGATGTACTAGACTCATAGACCAAATTCTTTACACCTATTAAACTCATAGATTAGACTCATAACAGATCTAATAGATCTTTACATCTATCAGACCCATTGATTAGACTCATAACATAATATCTAAATCAGTGGCAGTGTGGAGTGGGTAAATACATACTTAGAAAATCAGCATTTAAAGTTATGGTTTTATTTGATTTCGATTTTGCCAAAAATTCCAAGAAGGTACGACTTGTATATGAAAACATTATTATTTTCTAAAATGCTGAAAAGTTGGTTACGTGACAACTTGAAATTCGCTAGCATTTACCCAAATGTGTAGGAGGCATTCGTTGAGTAACGGTTATCGTAGCAGGAAATGGAATCGGGCACCTGAAATTAAATTCTAGACGAGGTGGTTTGAATTTTTTATGGAATTAATACCTTTAGGAAAGCCAACTATTCTCCTCCCAGCTATGGGTAAATAGTAGGGCAGATCGGTAATCAATCTAAGAAAAGGAAAACTCAATTAAGATAAGTTGTACCTCCCCCCCAAAAAATTGATTTTGCGCTGCATCCTATTCATAGATGAAGGGTTTGATAATACATACACTTTTTCTGGTTTTTGGGTCGGTGCTTGTGGTATCATAATGTTTATCGTTATAAGAAATGGACACGGTGACTCGAGTTCAAATTCTAGACGAGTCTATTTGCCTATGACATAGAGCTAATACATCTGGGAAAGGTATGAATCCAATTATTCACCCTCCAGCTATCCGTAGGTAGTAGGTCAGACTGTTCTCTTTAACTTTGGTATGACAACCGGTTTAGGAGAGGAAAATTCTGAATTAAAAAAAAACTCGAAATCTTCTCAAAAACTGACCTTGTGCTGCATCCAATTTGTGTCGAATAGGTTGGTTAAATATAAACATATACACAAAATTTAAACAGCAATGTTGCTTAGAAAAACTAATCTATCCCGGGTAGGACAGCATAGCCTTGCTGGCGTCCTAATAAGACAGGAACTTACACGATGAAAAGTAAAAAAAAAAAAAATGAAGCATTTGCAAACATGCCATCATCTCTTTGATGTACGAAGCTGATTTGATAAAGTTGTCGCTTAACGCAAGACATTTAAGAAACAGGTGTAAAGAGTAAATCTAGCTATAAATGTCTTTGTGTACATGAAAACCGGGTAAGAGTGGGGTGCATTTAAAAACGTTGAGAAATTTGATATATGATTCTGAGGTCCCAACAAATTGAGCAACATTAACGTTGATATGTAAAGAAAAAAGAACGTTACACATTACTTACGTACCTCATGGTCTAAAAGTGAAAAAAGGCCCATTTAGGTACAAGGCCATATTCATTGGGTACATTGCTCGACAGCTCAAACCTCCCAACATGCCTTCCAGCAGACCGGGGGTGGGGATATACAGTAGAGTACATAAATAAGTGCACCCCTAAAAATTAATTTTTTTTTCTCCCTCTCTTTTCTGGCGAGTTGCCGTGGCTTCGTGGTTAATCTGCTGGTCTGTGACGTCGTAGCGAGCGAGTTCGAAATCTACTCATGTTATTACGTTCACTTTTGGACTAATGTCCTTAATAAACTCCCTTATCCTTCTTGCTGTGGGTCAACTTATAGCACTTGTTATTCTTCAAGAATGGCTTTGGCATTAAATAACCCACGAAGATTGATATACCATTATACAAAGAAACCAATCTCTCTCTCTCTCTCTCTCTACGTGCGTGTTTTTGTATATAAAATTTGGAATGAAATCAGGGCGATATGAAAAAGAAGATATTTTCAAAAATTAGATTGACATGTTTTGCTAGTGGTCTAGCGTTATCGGAAACTGTAGAGTAATGTACCCATTGAATATGGCCTTGTACCTAAACGAGCCTTTTTCACTTTTAGACCATGAGGCAAGTAAGTAATGTTTAAAGTTCTTTTTTCTTTATGTATCTACGTTCTTGTAGCAAAGTTTGTGGGGACGTTTTACTGGCCAGCATCATCAAAACTAAGAGAGCTTAAAAACCAGAAATTTATAAAATTCATTTAATTTTAATAAAAAAAACAAAACAAAACAGCAACGAGAATGTGATAAACATAAATTACTTGACTTCTCTCCCTAGAAATGTAGATTTCGTTTTTAGTAATAAATTAATTTGTATTAAAATGATGATTCTGTCTTTTTTCGTTCTTATTTATTGCTTCGTTATTTTTTTTTAATTTTTAAATTTCTTCTTGTTTCTTTTTTTTTCTTTCTTTAACTCATTCCTTTCATTTTTTCCCCATTTTTCTAGTTTCTGTATATTTTTTTCTCTTATTTAAAAAAAATATTCTAATTTAGTTTCTTTATTTGTCGCTTTCCGTTTTCATCTTTCATTCATCCTTTCCTTTATCACTCTTTCTTTCTTTCTTTCTTTCTTTTTTTCTTTCTTTTTTCACTTTTTCAAATAATTTGCAAACATATTACATGGGACTAGTGGTTTCCTTAAATGTGTTTTTAAAAGAAGTTGCATCATGGTAAAAGAATTCTTCTTGCTTGATTCAAACAGCTCTAGATTTTGTTTGCATCCAGACTAACGATAAAACACCTGGTGCTACCGAAAACCTTAGTAACAAACCTCAGTTGTTTCTCAATAAAGTTATGTATCGCGAGTAAAAATATCTTTGAAAAATGAATTTTTAAAGTAATTTTTGGTACACACACACACATACACACATACGCATACACACAGACAGACAGACACACACACGCACACATACTCATACACAGACAAACAGACAGACACACACACACACACACACACACACATATATATATATGTGGAGAGAAAGTGAGAGAGAAAAGAAATATAAGGACTGAAAGAAAAAGAAGAAAAATAGAGAGAGAGAGGGAGGGAGATAGAGAGAAAGAGAAAGAGAGAGAGGGGGGGGAGGGAGATAGAGAGAAAGAGAAAGAGAGAGAAGGAAAATTAAAGATAGAGAAAAAGAGAAAGAATATTTCTTTGTTTAAATGCATATAAACCTTCGTGGGGGATATTTAATGCCAAAACCATCTTTGTAGAAGAACAGTGGTGTTACTATTTAGTTGTGGGGGATAAGGGGGTTAATATCTTTCCCAAGGGTATTAGTCCGAAAGTGAACGACATCGCTCGACTGGAGTTCGAACTCGATTACTAAGATGTCGCAGTATAGCACGTTAGCCACGACGACACGGGGTTTTCTCCTTGAAGAGAGAAGGAAATAGAGAGAGATAGAGAGAGAAAGAACTTGGGAGAAAGGGAGAGAGAGTGTGGTGCGAATAGCAAGGGAGAAGGAAATAGGGAGAGATAGAGATAGAAAGATAATCGATAGAGATAGAGAACGAAGGAAATAGACAGTTACAGAGAGAAAGAGAAGGTAGTAGAGAAAGAGATATATAGAGAAGAAATGCATATATATGTATATATATATATATATATGTGTGTGTGTGTGTGTGTGTGTGTGTGTGTGTATTATTTGGTCCAGTTAAACCGGAGTTGGGAGTAATTCCATCAGGAGAAGAAAACTATTCATAAGTGAACATTTAAATTTTACTGGTAAAGAGCTCAATGTAACAGACTAATGTCTGTTACATTGAGCAATAATTCCATTAAGAAAAAACACAAACCGGTCACATTATGATTATAAATTTATTTCCATCCTGTTATGGGTTTTTGATATAAATCAATAAGATCTGAAGAAGTCCTGTTAATTTTTTTTCGTGTTTTTTGATTTTATCAAAAACACATACCAGGATGGAAATAAATTTATAATCCTAATGTGACCTATATATATATATATAGAGAGAGAGAGAAAGAGACAGAGTGTGTGTGTGTGTGTGTGTGAGAGAGAGAGAGAGAGAGAGAGGGAGAGAGAGAGAGATAAATTAAGATATTGACTGACACTTACGATATATAGATATGTACGGCTCAGCCGGCTAGGACAGTAAAATATATCGACTGCATTTCAGCGTGTTCTGGATATGATACTAAACTATCTGATGGTGAGGCCCCAGTAATGCTGGAGCTTTGATGAATGCGAAAAAAATCCTTCATTGCCATCGCTGCCAGATCCACTCTACCCCGGAGTGGTAGCACTTGATAGGGTCCTATCAGTGGGTCAAATAGAACTTTGTCACAATTTAAACTGTGTGCAAACAAATGACGTGAGTTAAATTGACTTGTTTGTTATAGAAATATTTGATAATTTAACTGTAGAAACAAATGGCTGTTTTGTATTGAGAGTGTTAAATAGCAATACTTGATAGCATTATAGAAATATTCTTTAATTTACCTGTGGAAAGTAATGGTGTTTAAATAATTAGCGAAATCTAATTTCAAATTCTTTTCTTTAAAAATATCTGTCCAAGAATTATTCCAAAAATTTATCAAATATGAAAAGCTGTCGAAAAGTTCAGTATAATTAGTTGCCACTTGCACTAACCTGGCTTCCTGCTGATTTTTTTTCAGATACCCACTTCTCGATGAGAGCCAACTTTACCTCATGAGGCATTTTTTTAAACTTTAAGACTTTAGCTCTACATAAAAACTAGCCTCGTCTTGCAAGTTCTGCTTGAATTGATGAGGTCAGCTCACGGGAAGGAATGGTTACCCTGTCAAATTAGCAGAATATTTACAATGACTTCGATTCTCATTGTGTGTCCCATACTTCTAGACGTGTGTTAAACTAAGCAAGGCTTATTTAATTTCTTTTGTCTAAACAGATTATAAACTAGTAATGAGTGTGTAGAGTGTTCGCCAATGGTCTGGGAGACCGGTGTTCAATCCCAGGTCGAGTCATACCAAAGACTCAAAAAATGGTTCTTGATGCCGCCTTGCTTAACACTCAGCATTATAAGGTAAGGGTCAAGGGTAAAGTGGAGCAATCCAGGGAATGGAGAAGCGCCCTCCCCAACATTTCGGTGTGGTTGCTATTGAAAGGGGAGCCTTCGGGTTACCCTCGATTAAGGTCACCAACTTTACTTAGCTTGCTCAGATAATTAATCATCTTCTTTACATCAACCTTCATGACATACAAGGGACAAGACATTTTGATAACCTGATGGATTAGAGTGAAGGAAGAGGTAGATTCACGGCTTTTCTAAAAGCATTACTTTAAAGTGAACAGATTGGATGTGAATTCAAACTCTGTTTTCAAGTGGGATGCTGCGTACAATTATTTCAAACATCATCTCACTTTTGATGGTAATTCAACTCCAGATTCTGTTGATCGTCTCATGACTCTCATGCCACCCTTCTCTATCGTCCATCACTTTCGTTAGGTCTTCAAGGCTACATCCGGTATCGGCACAGAGCTGTTGTATATAGGTTCTCGCTGGTCGTCCCGCCTTTGCTCGTCCATGTGGATGGATCCACAGGAGTACGTCACTTTTAAGTTCGTCCTTACTTATCCAACAGTTTCCTGCATGTCTGGTTCGTGTAACTTGGATAGTTTTCGTGATGGATGGTAGGTCACCGTATCGCTGCTGCTTTGTGGGGTATTGCCTCCAGGACTTGTTCAATACTGCTCGCAGCATTCTTGTGCAGTTGCCGTCAAGCTTTTTCTTTATACATTTATTTAGCATCCATGTAGTGCATCCATACAGCAGTATTGATACGACCACTGCTTGGAAAAAACTGAGTTTCATTCTATCGGTCAGGTCTGACTTCCATATAACCAATAGCCTATCGATAGCTGACCACGCCTTTACTTGTCATGTTTTGATGTCTGGGTCGGTTGATGAGATACAGGTCCCTAGGTAGGTGAACTTGTCTACTAGTTTCAGAGAACTACTATTTTGTGTGGAGATGTCGCTTCTTTGGTTAAAGCGCATGTATTCCATCTTGTGTGCCTTGACGTGGAGGCCTATACCAGCAGCAGCAGCTCGTTCTGGGTGTATTTGCCAGAAGCGCTAGATCATCGGCGTAGTTCACGTCCGTAATTACTTGTGCGGGTAATATTCTGCTTTTTTCCTTTGTCAGCTTGAAGCCGTTATCTTTCATTTTATCTACTGCAAGTTAAATTCAGTCTGATTTTATAGTGAATTCGTAGAAATACTTATTACGATGTAACATTAAATTGGTAATTAATCACCATCATCATGACACACCGGTAGAATAGATTCCCTTGACTATCCCTCGTTATCCGTCCCTATCAGCCATCATTCTTTGCAAGTCCTCTAGTGTCCGCACAGAGCTGATGAATATAGTATTTTGCAGGTCAACCAACACTGGCGTGTCCATGCGTAGGAGTCCATGTGTTTGTCCTAACTTCTCCTGTAGAGGTCAACATGTCTTGCAAGTCTTATTTGGATTGTTTGCTTGATGGAAAGTCAGTGACCACATACCTGCAATTTTGTAGGGCGCTACATGCCGAATTAGTTTAAGTTAGTATCTTTGTGTAGTTCTCATCTATCTTTTTCTCCAAGCTCTTCCTTAAAGGCCAAATGGTGCCACCATACAGTAACACTGATATGGTTACCGCTTGGAAAGATTCTCGTTTACAAGGGTCAGAAATCAGTAGACTAGCTCATATAACTTGTTAGCAGTATCTTCTCTACTGAAAACTGTCAATATAAGGATAATCTGTTTAACGACCATATGGAAATCTCACTAAAATAATTTGATAGAATTTAATTATTAAATAATCTTTTGCTAGTTGATGTGGCAAACCTTAGTAGGGCAGACTGGGTTCTTCAGCCTTGGTGAGGCAACTAGTCTAGGAGAA
Source organism: Sepioteuthis lessoniana (assembly GCA_963585895.1). NCBI lineage: Eukaryota > Metazoa > Mollusca > Cephalopoda > Myopsida > Loliginidae > Sepioteuthis > Sepioteuthis lessoniana. Next base: position 90,267,513 of record OY757920.1, read on the forward strand.
GGAAAACTCTGAATTCAAACCTGTTAAACTCAGCTTAAAAATTGACCTTGTGTCATATCCTGCCCGAGCGGAGGGGTTGGTAAATATGGATGGGGCAAACTTTACCAAAAAGTTTTTTATTTTTACTTTATAATTGCAATCCTTGCTATTAGCATGGGTTTTGAGAAATGTTTAAAATCATAATGGAATTCTTCTTCTTCTTCTTCTTCTTCTTCTTCTTCTTCTTCTTCTTTAATGTGAGAGAAAACCATTCTAGCATTTGCCTTTGTGGTTTAATGGTTAAAGCGATGGACTGCGGAATCGTAGTAAGCGAGTTCGTACTCCAGTCGCGCTATTATGTTCACTTTAGGGCATATACCCTTGGGAAAGGTATGAACCCCCTTATCCTCCCAGTTATGGGGTAAATAGTACCACTACTGTTCTTCGAGGAGAATAGCTTTGGTATTAAATTATCCACAAAGGTTGGAATGCCATTAAAAAAAGAAACCAAACCAAAACCATTCTACATTTTGAACAAACCCGAGTACTCTCTCTAACCGAAAATGCTCTAGTTTTTCTCATCTTGCAATATAATTGCAGAGGGATTTTTTATATTATTATTTTTCCTTTTGCATATCTTATCTTCTGTTTAGTTAGGCTGAGAACCTTTCGGTTAGTACATGGGTTAGTAAGGTGCATACATTAAGTGCAGGTGTTCACGCGCGCGCGGGGCGGATGTGACAATCAGAGATGTCACAATAAAAACCCCAGATAGAAAATTGGACTGGGCACGTGAATGATGTCATGCCCGGAAGCGCTGAGGATTTTGGAATTTGAAAAAAAAACCCCAGTAAGTTGAGATTTAAACTCCGAACAAGAAAGTCGATTTTCGGAGCTCGCCGAGGCCAGACCAGTAGTTTGCGGCGGGGACCGCACGTGGTGGGGGTCAGATGGAAAAGTCAGGGTAGAAAGAAAATGTGTCTCTCTCTCCTCATGTCGAAAAACCTTAAACTCAAAAAGGTAAAAGAAAGTTTCGTACCTGAACCAAAAGAGAGTCGTCAAGTGTTCCGAGTGTTTTTTTCGGATTCCTATGCATAATGAACGTTTTTGTATGTTCTACATATCTGTATGTATATGCACATTTCACATATCCGTATCATGGGTATGTTACAATCTGAGAAAAACTTGCACCCGTATCAGAAAGTGAACTCACAGAATAACTGTTGATTTGCTCTGTTCCCACAAAATGTACCCATATTGAGGAAAACCAAACACCGAGTTCGCCTCATGATATTTGGGTAGTCGCAAGTGATAGTTACGTTATACCGTCATCCATCTTCCCACATGGCTTCAAATTCAACAAGGAGGCCTACATCAAGGGCCTTCAAGAGATAGTGCTACTCTGGCTCGAAAGGGTGGTTGCCGGGTCACCCTACGTCAGGTGACAGGACTCTGCACCATGTCACATAAGCAGGATAACTCAGTGTTGATTGTGAAAAAATTTCTGCGTCTCAGATTTCAATCCTCTTATTTATTATTTGTGGGGTTTGGTTGATCAAAAGATGTTCAAATCTCCGTGCAACATCAAAGATAAACTGAAAGTTAACATAAAGGCAGAATTTACCAATTTAAAGAAAGGAACCGTCAGAAAGGTTTGCCAGAGATTCCAAAGTCGTCTAGAAGGCTTGGTTGGAGCCAACGGCGATTTCTTGGAATAAATTTAATCGATAGTATTTCAAGATATTTTCATGTAATTTTGGTAAATAAATCTGATAAAGTGAGATGGTAGTGTTTTTTTCATTTTTACGTAATTTAGACGACAATTTACCATCTCACATGTTCATTATTTTATATCTATCTATCTATCTATCTATCTATCTATCTCAGAAGGTTCATTACTATCAGTTTTTATTAATTTCTTTTAGTATCTGAATAAGCTTGAACGGATTTCCACGTACATGTTCGAGTGTGTGTGTGTGTTTGTGTGTGTGTGTGTGTTTGTGGGTTTGATATTGATGTAAATCTATTTAACCAAATCCATAGATACTGTCATCACTTTTTTTTCCACAGTCCAGTTTTTTCAGTTCTCAATATATATATTGGCCCAGCGGTTAGAGTGTTCGCCAATGGCCCGGGAGACCTGGGTTCAATCCCAGGTCGAGTCATACCAAAGACTTTAAAAATGGAACTTGGTACCACCTTGCTTAACACTCAGCATTATAAGGTACGGTTCAAGGGTAAAGTGGAGCAATCCTGGGAATGGAGGAGCGCCCTCCCCTACACCTTGGTGTAGTAGCTATCGAAAAGGGAGCCTTCGGGTCACCTTCGACTATGGTCGCTAACTTTTTATATATATATTATCATCCAAAGACTGACAGTTTCGTTGTACCATAACTCTTTAGTGTCGTGAGACAAGCGAGATGCTAGAAGCTGGGATCGAAACTCGGCTGACTTTTACACCAGCCGGAAATTCTACAGCACAGCCACGAAGAAACACAATGTTAAATGACCAAACAGGTCTATTTGTAACATTTCGATTTAACATATATCAACAAATCACACACACACACACACACACACACACACACACACATATATATATATATATATATATATATATATATATATATAAATCAACTTATATAAGTTAACAAATATATATATATTTGTTGATTTACGCTAAATTGAAATGTTAGAAATAGAACTGCTTGATCCTTTAGCTGTGCGTATCAACAAAATGTGCTTACAAATATATTTAATATAAATGTAAACACATCATTTGGCATTAAATAACTAACAATGGTTGATATACCATAAAACCAAACCAAACCAAACTAAATCATATATATTTAATATATATATAAATAAAGAGGATTTGGCATTAAATAACCTAAAATTGTTGATACGCCATAAAATCCAATTAAACCAAATCATATATATCTAAATACTAGCGTACGGCATACCTAAAGAAACCGTAGCGGCAATAACGATTCTCTATAGAAACACTAAAGTAAAAGTAGGATCACCGGATGGAGACACAGAATACTTTGACATTGTAGCAGGAGTACTACAAGGGGACACGCTGGCCCCGTACCTCTTTATCATTTGTCTAGACTACGTACTTAGAACATCGATTGACAAAATCAAAGAGAATGGCTTCGAACTGACGAAGAAAAGAAGCAGAAGATACCCCGCAACAACAATTACCGATGCCGACTACGCCGATGACATAGCGATACTGGCAAATACACCTGAACAAGCCGAAACACTTCTGCATAGTTTGGAACGAGCAGCAGCAAGCATAGGCCTCTATGTTAATGCACGCAAAACGGAATATATGTGCTATAACCAAACGGGGGACATCTCCACTCAAGAAGGAACCCCACTTAAACTAGTAGACAAATTCACGTACCTAGGAAGCAGCGTCGAATCAACCGAAAAGGACATCGAAACGAGGTTAACGAAAGCATGGACAGCTATCAATAGGCTATCGATTATATGGAAATCAGACCTAACCGATAAAATGAAACGCAGTTTCTTCCAGGCAGCGGTCACAACGATACTGCTATATGGATGCACTACATGGACGCTAACAAAACGACTGGAGAAGAAGCTAGATGGCAATTACACAAGAATGCTGCGCGCAATCCTGAACAAGTCCTGGCAGCAACACCCCACAAGACACCAACTGTACGGCCACCTGCCCCCTATCACGAAAACTATCCAAGTTAGACGAGCCAGACATGCAGGACACTGCTGGAGAAGCAGAGATGAACTCATAAGAGATGTACACTTATGGATCCCCACACATGGCCGCGCAAAAGCAGGACGACCAGCTCGAACGTACATTCAGCAGCTATGTGAGGATACAGGATGTTGTCCTGAAGACCTATCTAGGGCGATGAACGATAGGGAGGAGTGGCGAGAGAGGGTCAGGGATATCCGTGCTACCAGCGCGATATGATGATGATGATGATATATCTAATGAATATCTATAAAGAAGATTTGGCATTAAATTGATATGCCATAAAACGAAACCCTCCTTGTCAAACGTAATCACCCTGGATGACCCCCACTACTCTTCATGCCAAGCAACAGAGTTTAGAATACATTTTTTAAATTCGTAAATGGAGGAATTATATATTGTAATTATATAATCATTATATCATATATATCATATATCTATTTCCTTACCCATGAGGTTACGCGTATGCGTATCTCCAATACTCTTGGGAAGACGTAGTCCTAGAGGTGAGAGTGTCCTCTGTAAGAGTACGGATGTAACTTCAAGACACATCAAGTTAATTGGCCGCGCATTTACCATGACTAGTTAATTTGGCATCGCTTGGTGTGTGATGTGGACCAGTAGCTCAGTGGTAGAGTTTCGACTCTGCAGTCGGTGGTTCGATCTCCAATGAGGGAGATCACGGTGTACATTGCTGATGAGACCTAATAAGGTCGAAACTGCTGTTTCTCGAATTTTCTGGTAATGGTAATTCTATTTATAATAGAGTTTAATTTAGGGCTCTATAACCTTAGAATGGCAACCGGTCTCGAAGTAAAACCCTAAATTCAAATATGTTAAACTCAGTTTAAAAAATAACTTTGGGTTGCATCCTGCTATTGTGGAGGGGTTGGGTGAAGACACATACACACACACACACATATATATATATGTAAATGATAATTTTGTTTCTTTAAGCTAATTTGATTAAAACTTAACTAATCTAATTACAAACTAGAGACGCCGTTCGAGTAATATCATCGCGGTGAGAAATAAACTTGGTATGCCGAGTTCGAATTTCGGTCGAGTAACCATTGGCCTAATGAGTAGAGTGGTCCGTGAGACCAGGGTTCAATCCCAGGCCGAGTCATAGCAAAGACTCAAAAATTGTACTTGATGCGGTCTTGTTTAACACTCAGCATTATAAGGTACGTATGAAGAGTAAAGTGGAGTAATCCAGGAAATGGAGTAGCTCCCTCTCCTACACTTCGGTGTAGAAGCTATTGAAAAGGGAACCTTAGTGTCATCCTCGACTAAGGTCACCAACTTTTACTTTTTATTTCAAAGATTGTCTATTCTGTCTTTACTCCTTGGTTATTGCCCTACTCTAGGATTAAAAGCTAGGTAGGAGCTACACAAAGATGCTGCGTGCTTTTTTTGAATAAATCTGGGAAGCAGCACGCCACAAAACAGCAATTGTATGGCCTCTTAACTCCGATCCTGCAAATCACCCAAATAAGTCATCAAAGACATGCTGAGTACTCCTATGGACTCCTATTCATGGATACACCAGTTTTGATCGACCAGCAAAATTTTATTCATCTTTTTTGTTCAGACACTGGATATCATCTAAAAGACCAATTAGGAACAGCTACTGGTCGATATAAACGGGTGGTAAGAGAGGAGGCACAAAAAGAACCCGTGCTGTAGGTAAGCTTTGATGATGATGATGATGTTGAAGAAGAATGGTTGTGATTGTTTTTTTTAACATCATTTTCAATCATCTGAGCTCATTTTTTTTTCTTATTCAGTTGCTTATGTCCAATGGGATAAATTTCAGTATTATTTACTTTACTGTCCATTATATTCTGCTGGTTTTGTAAACATTGCAACCTTAAGGATAAGTGGCAGAAGTTCTAGTGGCGTAGAGGATAACGCACTGGACTGTGACATCGGTGTAAGCGAGTTCGAACTCCAGCCACACTATTACATTCACTTTTGAACTCATGCCCTTAGGAAAGGTATGAATTCCCTTACCTCTTCAGCTATTGTTTAAATAGTTGTTCTGCTGTCTGTCCTAATACAAAGATGGTATTTGCTTTAAATAACCCATAGCTGGGAGGATAAGGGGTTCATACCTTTCCCAAGGGTATTTGCCCGAAAGTGAACATAATAGCTCGATTGGAGTACGAACTCGCTTACTACGATTCCGCAGTCCATCGCTTTAACCATTACACCACAAGGACACCCCCTAAGAAAAAAAGAGTAAAAAAAAATATATTTAAACAGGTCATAAAGAAAGAGTAGGAAAAATATTTGATTGGCATTATAGATGAATGTTTCATAATTTCTTAATCAGTTTAACTGACCTGCGGAGATTTCTGAATGTCCCGTCTAATTTCACGAGGAAAATAACGTTTACTAAAATTTTATTCGTCTCGTTTCGTTCATCTAATTTTTTTCGTAGAGTCAAACGAATAAATTAGAAACGAATTTTACTTGGCCTAGTGGATAGAGTATTCGCCAGTGGTCCGGAAGACCTGGGTTCAATCCCAAGTCGAGTCATACTAAAGACTTTAAAAATGGTACTTGATACCTCCTTGCTTAACACTCAGCAATATAAGGTACGGATCAAGGGTAAAGTGGAGCAATCCAGAGAAAGGAGTAGCGCCCTCCCCTACACCTCGGTGTAGTAGCTATTGAAAAGGGAGCCTTCTGGTCACCCTCGATTAAGGTCACCAACTTTACTTAGCTTGCTCAGATAATTAATCATCTTCTTTACATCAACCTTCATGACATACAAGGGACAAGACATTTTGATAACCTGATGGATTAGAGTGAAGGAAGAGGTAGATTCACGGCTTTTCTAAAAGCATTACTTTAAAGGGAACAGATTGGATGTGAATTCAAACTCTGTTTTCAAGTGGGATGCTGCGTACAATTATTCCAAACATCATCTCACCAACTTTACTTACTTTTTTTACTTATAATAATGCTTTTTTCGTATTGACGTTAAAAACAAACCTAAATTGAAAAACTTGGAAGTAACAAACTTATTTTACGAACTATGAAAATATTGATCTTTTTCGTCAATACACGGATCATATTCACATTGATTTTTTAGGTGTTCATTTTTCTTATTATTATCCTTTTTTTAATTCTAACTATTCACGTCTGCAGTGGGTATTCACACAGATATCAATGGAAATAACAAAACTTCGATTGTTTAGAGAAAATATGTTTTTGCCGAAAAGAAAAAAAAATCAGTTTCCCTCTTTTCAAAGCAGATGCTCACACAGATGATCTTCAGAAGTGAAAATAGTTGATGTACATCCAACGAAAAAAAAAAAAAAAAAAATTCTGATTCGTATTACCACGACCAGAAAATCCGGCGAACATTTATGTACGGAAACACGAGACATCTGTTTCGATTTTATTAGGTCTCATCAGCACTGGAAATCGAACCAGCGCCCACAGATTGCAGAACCGAAACTCTACAGCTGAGCCAACAGTTCATATCGAACACAAACAACGCCAAATTAACTAGTCATGGTAATTGCGCAGCCATTTAACCTGAATGTGCCTTATAAGTTACATCCGTACTCTTTCCCAGGCCACGGTCACCTCCAGGGCCACGTCTTCCCAAGAGGATTGGAAATACGCATCCGTGTAATTATTATAACCTCAAGGGCAAAGATATAGATGTTTATTTTTCTTTTTTAAGTAGAGGAATTATATTGTGAATTGGCAATTACCATGACTGGTTAATTTGGCGTCATCTGTCTGTGGTATGGACTGTTGGCTCAGTTGTAGTGTTTCCGCTCTGCAATCTGTGGTTGCTGGTTCTATTTCCAGTGATGGAGATCACGGTATGCACTGCCGATGAAAATTTATTAGGTCGAAACAGCTGTCCAGTGTTTCCGTATGTCGAGCGTAAGTGCTTGCCGGATTTTCTGGGCATAGTAATTCAATTCACAATATAATTCCTCTAATTAAGAAATATAAATATATGAAAAAAAAAATTGTAATGCTGGACCACCTAATGATGTCCTGGCTTAAAAAAAGGGTTATCCATAAACAATATAGGGGTGGCGTTTGTTTATTATCCCATTAAAGTTTGACCTTTTTCAATGTGGGGACCATGTTTAGGGCCCAGCCCAGAGACGACCGATGGCTCTAAAAATGCCTTGGGTCCGTTGGCATTCCTCAAAAAGGGACACTCCTGGTGCCAGGCGATAAACCAATCCCTACTGGAACAGGTGAGAACCTGAGAGGACAGCCCCCTGAAGTCCAAGGAGAGTCAGTGTTAGCCACGTGACAAGAATGCCGGTCTTCCGATAGCCTCAAGCAACTGTCAAGACACACCCGCCCCACACCGTGTAGCAGCAGTAGCACGACCGGCTGATGTGTGCTACTGCTCAGTGGACCGGATGTGCATGGGGAAGGAGTTTAGCGAGTAGAAGTGTTGCAATGTTGAACTACACTTCGATTCTAGCCCCGTGGAAACGTAAACTATTTGTTAGTATTTACAATTTGATAATTTTTATTCGAGAAAATTGATTCTTAAAATTGTAGGACCAAGTTAACGAGAAACTAGGAAGGAGAGAAGAAAAAAAAGGAGAAAAAAGCAGACAAAGAGCCTAATATACTGGTGTTGTATACTATAGCCATAATATAATACATATACAAATACATGCAGACTCTTTCGTTTCAGATACGAAAGGGTTTATTAATTCCTAGCTTCGGTCCATGGCGACACGAGGAGAGAGACATAATTCTTAAAAATCTTTACTAACCATACTATGCTAACCCCACCCCAACGCACGGCGCATCTTGTGATATTTTAGGTCTCAATCCATCTCTGCCGGTTGAGGTCCGAAAAACTGAACTGTATGTCTCAACGGTCGAAAACCCAACTCTCGACTTCAACGGTCTAATACCCAAATACGTCTCTTAACGGCAGAATTTCAACTAACTTTTTTCAAAATCCTCAAATTCTCAGGACCATCTCTTCTGGGCATGACGTCCTCCACACTCCCGTCCCATTTCTTGTATGGGAGTTTATCATGACAAATGGTGATTGTCATATCCTTTGCGTGCGAGCCTAACTTCACCCAACGACTCAAACTGAATGATAAAATATAATTAACGAAAAATGATTACTATAAAAAATCATTCCTTAATTATATAACACTGGCAGCTGACCTCTGTGTGACTTAGTCCAAGGCACTGGATGCAGGTCAACCATTCACGGGGGAATGACTATAGTAATTAAAAAATAACTAGAAAAAACCGTAGGTTCCAAATCTCCTGAGCAGGTGTGGAACCAGCGGAAACGGATGTGTCCCTCCCGTTGACACCAGGTGACGACTCAGTTTGAAAGTTAGTCGGCTAGAAGACGTGTCGAGGTAAAAAAAAGTTAGTTGAACACTAGCCAGGAAGATGTAAAGACAGATGAAAATTGCAGCCCCCATTTTGGAGTGGGCTCCGAAAAGGGGCCTCACAGTGAGGACAAAACCAGCGAGGACGAACCCAGCGAACAAACTCGTTAGAACTACAAGAAAATACTGAAAGAAAATTCAGGCTCTGTGTCTGCTCTCTTCCTCTCCGCATGACAAGTTATGTCCCTTTGCGCAGCTAACGGCGTTGACTCAGGTTTATACTCTCTTTCAATCTTCCAGCGACTACCCACAAATTATTGTCGCAAATAAAATTTTCTATGAGTAAACTAAGAGTTTTATTTGTTCGTCACCTTTTCCCACAGTGAGGTTACAACAGGGTCCAGCTATTACTTAAGACGTAGTGATACACGCATGAACTCGTTTGAGTACGTCGTAGTACAACCGTACATTTGGTATGTAACAGTACAACTTTCTATTTGGTAACGTTATGTCACATAAAAGGTTTTATCAGAGAATTTAATTTATTAAATTGTAATTTACATATTTTTTTTCGGTCTTGGTGTAAGAGAAAAATAAACTTTATTTCCATTTCTTTTTTTAATCAGAAAAAATCTTTTTTTTTAAAGTGTAGTACTTATTTTGTACCATTGTGCCCGTTTATCGATGAGAAAACTGATTGTAAAAAAGCAAAAATAAAAAAAAACAAGTTTTTTCATTCATTTGATCGCAAAAATTTTGGATTAGTCACTGATATTAAAGGACTATAACTTTCACAGATGTCAGATAATGTTTTGTTTGCTTGAGCCTTCTTTGTTTTGATAATTATTATTGAAGACGAAAGATAAAAGAAAATCATCCCTGGAGTCTGAGTGACTGCAAATATCCACAGGTTCCCAGGACTCTTCTCAGTATTTTAACAATACTAAGGTCTGATTTTCAATTCCTCCAGTGAATTCCTCCTGTGATTTTCTCAAATTTTTCGGATCGTTCCAAGCACCTCCCACTAACAGTTGGTGTCACTATCACCCTCATGTTCCACAGCTTTTTATTAAGCTCTCTAGCAAGGTAGGCCACCTACTTGTCAAGATTTTTTGATTTCTTTCATTTTCATAACTATTCTCAGCTCCCAAGGACTCTTCTCAGTATTCGAGTTCATCTTAACAGTGCCGTGGTCTATATATTTTTGATTTTAATGATCTAAAAATCTTTGTTTATATGTATGTGCTCATGATCAAACAACCAGCTTAAAGAACCTTTTAAATTATACACCATATCTTTTTCTTACCCTTTCCGTGGGGCTTGTAATACGATGACTACATCCACTTTAGAGGGATAAGAATCCCTCTAAAGTGGTGTCCTGGATATGACACTAAACTAAATCTGATGATGAGACTACAATTCTGGAGATCGGGGGAGTGTGGAGTATTTTTTAATAGCTATTTTTCCCAGGTCCACTGTGCCCGGAGCTGGTCGTATTTTTAGTAGCTCGTCTATGGTTCTTTTGTAATTAATTTCTATTGGATAAGAAAATGTTAAACTATATAACTTTGGGTAAGTTATTTGTATTATAGACGTTATAATTCATTGCTAAGCATTACCATTTTATTTATGGGTCAAATTGATCTATTTAAAGAAGAATCCTATTTCATAGGAAGGTGTACAAAAGAAAAACTTTTCAAAGAAACAACTGCACCAAAAATGTAAATATGACCGCAATTCGCTCACCCCTTTGCATAAAATACATCTAGACGGGTTGACATGCCGTTGAAATTAGTTGATTGATCTGTCAATCAATTAATCAATTTTTGTTACATAAAAAGTTGTAAGCCCAGTCGGCTAGGCCTGTAGAATACACTGACTGCTTCTCTGTAGATGGTTAAGATTCTTTTAACGAGTGTCCTGTATATGATGCTAAATAATCTGACAGGAGCTTTGGGGAATGTGGAATACACCTTCATTGCCACTGCTCCCTGGTCTACTCTGGCTCGGTGTGGTAGCACCTGATGTTGCATAGCCATATACACGAATATGGCCGTGTGCAAAATAGACATGTAATGTTCATTACTATAGAACATATAAAGAACAGGAATCTCAAAAACACGTAACTACTTCTTGTTCAGGTACGAAACCTTTTTATTAACTTTGAGTTAAAGGTTTCGACGTAAGGAGGAGAGACACAATCTTCTATGCTGTCTTATTCATTTGGCCCCCAACTCGAGCGGACCCCCCATAGGGCGCAAGTTCGCCTCACGCCTGCGAGCTCCAAAATTGATCCTTCTCGTTCGGCGTCCAAAACCCGACTTTTATTTTCTTCAAATTCTCACACAAACTTCCGCGTGCTTCTGGGGCGTGACGTCACCCGCACCTTGTCACCCAGTATCGTCTCGGACTGTTATGACATCTGAGTGACACCTCTATCCGCTCGCGCGCACCCGCGTTAACACCTGCTTCAATCTTACACCCAACCAACTCATGTGCTGAGCCGAAAGGTTCTCAGCCTAACTAAACTCAAAGGCATGAACCGAAATCCCTCGGCTATTTCATAACACTGATAGGGTCCTATCTATGGGTTAAATAGAACTGTTTGACATTTAAACTGAGTGCAAACAAATGACTTATGCTAGATTGAATTGTTCGAATAGAACGGTTTGACCATTTTAACTGTGGAAAACAAATGACTGATGTTTAATTGAATTGCCAGTGATACTTAATAATACTTGGAAACATTTAACTTTGTTGACTTATGCTTAAAGATGATTTATATCTAATATAGACGTATAAACCATTGGCTTAAAAACCCTACAAGGGTTGATATGCCATAAAACCAAACAAAAAGTTGTTTGATGTCTCATATTTTTCTGTAGTCATTTTGGGAGAAGCTACTTAACAAACAAACAACTTGCCCAGTCGGCTTGAGCAGTAGAATACACCGACTGCGCTTCTGCAGAGGGGTAAGACCCCCCCAACGAGTGTCCTGATATGACACTAAACAATCGGATGGTCGAGCACCCATTCATTTCCATTGCTCCCAGTTCCACTCTGGCCTGGCATGGTAGCACCTGATTGGGCCCTATCCATGGGTTAAATAGAACTAACTGCATACTTATGCTAAACTGAATTGTTTGAATTAGAACTGTTTGACTAAACTGAATAGCTTGAAATAGAAATGTTTTTGACAATTAAACTGTACTTACATTTAAACTGCGAGCTTATGCTAAACTGATTTGTTTGAAATGGAACGTTTTTTCACATTGAAATTGTTCTTATACTAAACTGAATTGTTTAATGTAGAACTGTTTTGACATTTAACTAAGTGTAAACAAAATCTGTACTTACACTAAACTGAATCAGCTGAATTAGAACTGTTTGAATAAACTGAATAGCTTGAAATAGAAATGCTTTTAACAATTAAACTGTGTACTCCTGCTAAACTGAATTGTTTGAAATAGAACTATTTGCATAAAAACGGATATGGTGTTAAATAACATACAAAGGTTGATATGCCATAAAACCCCAACAACCAAAACAGACAAACAAACTAAAAACGACGGAGAAAAAGCTCGATGTTTTTCGCTTTTTGGTTTTGTCTACAGATATATTAGGCCAGGGAATAGCAGTCCCTGTAACAAAAAAAAAAAAGAAAAAAAAAAGAAAACGAAACTGATAGTCGTCGACCACTGACTGGATATTTTCGGTTTGGCTATTAAACTAAGACCAACCAACCAGGACGTTCATATATGTAATCTGAACCCTCGTTCAATTGAAGTGTCTGTACTTCACAAAATCATGATCAGTGTCATGAGCTCATAAAAGATCTAGAATTGTATCAACTCTAGTTCCGATTCCAAGTTAAAGCGATTCTATTAGGAGGTTAAGATCACCGTTCAACTTTGAACACCTTAAGTCGTCATAGTTAATTATGGAAAAAGTCGAATATACGCAGGCTTCCAACTTCTAAAAATAAATAGAATAAAATAAAATAAAATAAAAACAACAAAACTAAACAATCGAGTGTCTTTTAGAATATTTTTTTAAAGTCATACCTTCCCATTTTCAGAAACACCTAGTCACACATAGTCCCGAACAGTGAGACTCAACATATGTTAACTGTATCCTCTACTAAGATGTAAGAACCCTTCTTAAACAACTGTGTCTTGAGTATGACGCGAAACTGTATCTTATAGTGAGGCTTCAGATTTATGAAGTGTGCCGCCCAATTACTCCCCGGTTCTCTTTGACCCATAGCGGTATTAAAAATCAAGGTCATATCTATATGTCAAATAGATGTTTAAAAATGACGAGTATGGGATAAAAATACATTAAACCATATAAGCGTGTACAAACAAATGATGATTATTAAATAGACTTTTGATGTTTGAAAAACTTGAAAATTAGGGGTCACTTGCCCATTGGCCTAAAATGTAGTGTTCTCAAATGGCGTGGGAGTCCGGTTGAATTCCAGGTCGCGTCATACCAAAGACTCAAAAAATGGTGCTTGATACCTCATTGCTTAGCACTCAGCACCGTAAGGTACGTATCAAGGGTAAAGTGATGCGATCCAGGGAAATGAGTAGCGCCCTCCCCTACATCTTGGTGTTGTAGCTATTGAAAAGGGAGCCTTCGGGTCGCCCTCGACTACAGTCATCAACTTGGTCTCCTTACCGGGATTAGGTGAATTGGTGGTATCTCATTCTCCTGGATAGATTCTGGTGTGTGCGTGTACTATTTGGTAGTGTGGTCAAATTTTAATTTCTTGCACAATTTTCTGGGAATCACAATTCCCACCCAGTCATGTCTCGTCTTATACTCCTTTTGGGCAAGTTTGCTACATTCACTTAATATGTGTTTAATCGTTTCGTCTCTGTTATCTCATAATCTACAGTAGTTTTTCGTTGCGTATTATCTATTTTGGTTTTAATATGATTAGTAGTGATGGCGTTGTTTAGTGCTGCAACATCATTTTTACCCCTTGAGAGTTTTTTATATCAGGGTTTGCTGATAGTATTTTACTGAAGTCTGAATGACAACAAGTTTCCTCAAGTCTCAAGGATTTTTCACAGTGTTCTGGCCGATCTCAGCAATGCTGTCGTTTGGATTGTCTCCACTTGTCCTCTCATTTCTAAGTCCTTTAGTCCTTTTACCAATCTTTTGGTAACTGTACCAAGAGCACCAATTATAATTGGTATAAACGATACTTTTCACAGTTTTTTCCCATTCCCTACCAAGGTCCAGGTACTTATACTTCTTTTTGCTTTCTTTCAACTCTACTCTGTGGTCAGCCGGGACAGCGAAGTCCACAATTCAGCAAGTTCTCTTTTTTTTTGTTGATTATTCTCTTATTATGTGATTGATCGTTTCGTCTGTTTCACCACATTATCGTTCAAGAGTTTTTCACACTAGCATTAGCAGATGGTTTTTCACCAGAGCTTGAGTGACAGCAAGCCTCCTCAAGTCTCCAGGACTCCTCTCAGTATTCTGGCCGATCTTAATAATGCTGAAATTTGGATGGTCTCCACTTACTCTCTTATTTCCAATCCTCCATATACCATTTGTTCGTATAGTCAAATTTAAGTTTCTTGTACAGTTCCCAGTGGATCACCTTTCCCATCTGGTCATGTCTAATCTTATACTATTTCTATGCTAATTTGCTTCATTCAGTTGTCATGTGATTTATCGTTTCGTCTCTATCATCACACAACCTCCAATTGCTGTTTTGTTGCGTCTTATCTATTTTTGCTTTTACATGGTTGGTCGTTATGGTGTTTTGTCGCGCTGTAAGAAGAGATTCAGTTTCTCTCTTAAGGTTTTTCTTTCTTAGCCACGTCCACGTTTTCTCGTGTGAGATTTCATTATTATTATTATTATTATTATTTAATCCTATTATAATCGAATGCCGTAAACCGGTAAAAGGAACTCAAAAGTAGGTATAACAAGGTGGAAAAGTTATTCACTGGGAATTGTGCAAGTAACTAGAATTTAGTCATGCTGACAAATGGCTTAGGCACAAATCACTGAAGTCACTGAGTGACAAGCAAGTCTACTCTGGTCTCTATGATTCTTCGACCTATTCTAGCTGATCGTAACAGTGCTATGGCCTGGATGTTACATAAAATTTTATTATTATTATTATTATTATTATTATTATTATTATTATTATTATTATTATTATTATTACCGCATCGTCTATTTTAAGAGTTTGAAAATGATCTATGAATTTTCCTTGACCCAAATTTAATTGATAAAATTCTGACGGAGGAAATTTTTATCATGGCATCAGACGTGTGTATCACTCATCCGATCCATGATAAATGTTTTCTTTCCATTCAGACTTCACTCGAGAACATAGAAAGCACACTCAGATATATATATATATATATATACATATATATATATATATATATATAGAGAGAGAGAGTGTGTGAGAGAGAGAGAGAGAGAGAGAGAGAGAGAGAGCGAAAGTATGAGTGATGAAGAGTGAAAGTGATAGAGATAGGAAGCGTATGAGCGTGTGTGTAAGAGAGAGAGAGAGAGAGAGAGAGAGAGAGAGGGAGAGAGAGAGAGAAAGAGAGAGAAGTATGTGTTTGTGTGTGTGTGTGTGTGTAAGAGAGAGAGAGAGGGAGGTGTGTGTGTGAGTGTGTGTGTAAGAGAGAGAGAGAGAAAGAGAGAGAGAGGTGTGTGTGTGTGTGTGTGTGTGTGAGAGAGAGAGAGAGAGAGAGAGAGAGAGAGAGAGAGAGAGAGAGAAGTCCTTCTTTATTAGATCTTTCTCCTTCCGCGTTTATTTCCTGTTTTTCCCTTTTTCCATACATGTAAAATCTGATTTTGCGATGATTGGAGATTTTTACCATCTGCCGTTAATTCATCATCGACTGACATTTACTGAATGTATGCTCGATCATTTCGAACGATAATAGGAAGTGCTAAGCAGAAGACATCTTCTTCCTGGCTTGTTTTTGCTTAACCTTAAAAAAACACCGGTCGACTTGAGAGCATATACGAATTTTTTCTTTTATTTCATTCCTTGATTGCCTTAAGTTTTCAAAATTTTTTTTTATTGAAAGAATAAAGGACACATTTTTTCAAGGAAATTGGAACCGAAGAGCACGAAATATTTAAATAATTCCAAGATTATCAACTAAAGAATCTTGAAGACACTTTCAGTTTCTGCTGTCAGAATTCATTTTTTTTTTTGGGTTTTAATGTTTTTGAAATTCAGATTTCTCAAGAAAATATTGTATACAAGCAGGAACCATGAAAATTCCACTGAACGAAATAAAGCAAGATGAGGTATTTAAGCAAAAAAAAAAAAAAAGTGTGATTTGCGCCAGATCAAACACTGTATTCAATTCCGATGGAATTCTTCTAGACCAACTTTATTTATCTTCACAAAGGTGTATAGTAAAACATATTTGGTTTAGGTAATCTTTGTTAAATAGCATAACAACCTTCCTGGGTTATTTAATGCCAGACCCATCAGTGTAGTAGAGTTACTATTTAACCAAGTGCTGGGTTGATAAGATGATTCCTGACTTATACCCCTTCCTAAGGGTATGAGTCAGAAAGTTAACACAATAGCGTGGTAAGAATTCGAAATCGCTTACTGCAATTTCGCAGTACAGCATGTTAACCATTGCACCGTAAATTTTTTGCTGTAAATTTTTTGCTGAAAAACTGATGAAATCCGAGTATGTTATGGTATATTATTGAATTATTTCTTGCAGAGGCAGCCATTAGATTTATATATAGTAAAATGGTAAATCATCCTTTCTTGCTTTGGTTAATGACGTTTCCCCTTTGGTGGGTTATTTTATGCCAAAGCCACTCTTGTAGAAGATTGGTTTAGTTTGATTTGGTTTGGTTTTATGGCATATCAACATTGTAGGTTATCTAATGCCAAATCTATTTTCATTTATATAAACAGTTCTATTTTATACAATTCAGTTTAGCATAAGAACAGTTTTTGTTTACTCACGGTTAAATGTAAAAACAGTTCTATTTCGAACAATTCAGTTTTGCATAAGTACACTGTTTAAATGTCAAAAACTGTTCTATTTCAAACAATTCAGTTTAGCATGTATACAGTTTAAATGTCAAACAGTTTTATTTGACCCATAAATAGGACCTTATCAGGTACAACCACTCCAGGCCAGAGTGAACCTGTGAGTGATGGCAATGAAGGGGCACTCCGTATTCCTGAAAGCCCCAGCATTACTGTAGCATCGCCATCAGATTGTTTAGTGTCATATCTAGGACACTCGTTGAGCGAGTCTTACTATTCTGCAGAGAGACAGTTGATATATTCTGCAGCCCAGCCGACTGGGCCACTTTGTAGAAGGACAATAATGGTTCTATTTAACCCATAGCTGGAGTGATAATAGAGTTCATAGCCTTCCACAGAGTATTATTACGAAAGCGAACGTCATGGCACGATTGAAGTTCGAATTCACTTACTAAGATATCACGTAAGCCACAACGCCACCACATGGACATCTGATGAACTAACGAACTATCAGAATCATATTATAGATTCTAACTTATGATCTCAGGAAGTAAATTAATATCTATTTTATGTGTTGCACAAAAAGACCTTAAAAGTGATTAATTGTAATAGTTATTCAATTCTACATTCTTGCGGGAAGTCCGTGTGGCGTGATGGCTAACGTGCTGGACTGCATCCTTAAACTAAAGCGAGTTCGAACTCAAGTCGTTCCATTACATTCACCTTCAGACTAATACCTTTGGGAAAGGTACAAAGTCTCCTAGCTAAGGAATATATAATACCACAACTATTCTTCTACAATGATGGCTTTGACATTAAATAACCCACGAAGGTTGATACACCACCAACCCTATATATTCACGTGAAATCAATTTTTTAAAACTTTTGTAACTCTTTTAAAAGACATTGAACTGGTGACTAAATCAATGAAGAACTTGATAGACATTTAATAATTAATAATTAATTTATTTCGTTTCTTGTGTGTTTTTTAGTTTAAGGATTTATCTTGCTCCTCTCAAAGCCAACTAGTGGATTTAAGGTGAAGCGGCGCGTAGAAAGCAAACATCTCGGTAGGAAGGGACTATTTAGTTGCGCCGACATTCTCTTTGAGGGACGCATAAGGCGCCGGGCAATGAAGTCAGCAGTTACCCCATTTAGACGAAAGTGCAGGTGCTGTCTGGAGACAAGGACCCCACTGGAATCAACGGGGTGATTTTTTTTATCATAAGACTTTTAAATGCTTAAATAATTGAATCGGTTAGTCTTTGTTATAAATAGTCTCACTTTGGCTTGAGAACTTGGTTTGGTATGGTTTCTTTGTTTAATGACATATCAACCTTCGTGGGTTGTGTTACGCCGCCATGTGTCCCGCGGGCTTGCAGGGTGCTGTTCGTTCCCGCCAAGTCCACCAGTTAAAGCAAGGCCCACACGTAGGCTGTGGTTTGACAACGCTATTTAATATTACAGATACCGCCAACTCCCAGGCTGAACCACATTTTAACGCCACTAGGTGGGATATGGGGGAATTATTAAAAGTCAACACAGCTAACTGGTTAGCTTTTCCCCTCAAATACAAGGTCCTCGACAAATACAAAAAAAGGACTCTGAACTGCCGTGTTTGGGCTAGCAAGATTAATAACAATATTCTTTTATTGAATAAATGAAAAAAAAACAAAAAACAATTCAGTTAAAAGACCGGAGCGAGAAAGTCTTTCTTCTAAATGGCGGAAGGTGAAAATACAGTTCATTAGCAGTAGATACGGTCCGCTTTCCTTTAGACGTTGGGATTTGATGGCAGAGCCCGTACTCCAAATCTCAAGTTTATCATTAGGTGAATATTCCCTCTTCCTTTCTCCTCTATCTTATCAGAGTTATTCTTTCCTCCCATCATTTTTCTTTTATTCACGTCAGCATGAATGCAGCAAGATAAATTTAAATATACTTCAATTGTATATTCACTTATTTGGGGTTTTGTAGAATCCTTTCTTTTCTCTTTTCCTCTCGTTTTTGTGCTGCCATAACACGTTGATAGAGAGACGCACGTCTTATTTCAGATAAGACCAAGATTAATTATCGTCTCTTTCTTCGTGGACAAGTCTTTTCTCTGGGTATTCGTTAAATGAGGCTCACCATACCTCGGAGTGCGAATTCATTCAAAGGAGAAGATTTTTCTTTTCTCTCAGTGTTCCCTGCGTGGCATTATTTTGGAATTTGGGCTTCTTCCGTATCCCAAATTATGTGTCTTCACTCTCCAACGAAGAAACGGCAACTAGTTTGTTTCCGTAGATTGAAAAATGATCACGTGTTGGCTTTTTGGTGGTCTATAACTCCGCCCCAATCATGGTCGCAGGTCTGCCTCTCTCTGTTATTCTGTCATGACCATGTCACTTAGTGTTTATATGGGAGGGTTGAAGAGAGACGGCCTTTCCACTGATACTATTCTTGGTCAGCTAACGGCCAGCGTGTCTCACCTCCTTTCCCTATAACCCATGAATGTATGAGGGTGTCGTATTTTCTCGTCACAGTTATTAAATGCCAAATCTATCTTTGTAGAAGAACACTAGTTGTACTGTTTAATCCATAGCTGGGGGATAAGGGTCTTCATGCCTTTCCCAAGTGTACGTAATGGCATGACTGGAATTTAGTTTGGTTTCTTTGTTTAACGACATATCAACCTTCGTGGGTTATTAAAACCATCATTGTAGAAGAACAGTTGTTGTACGATCTAATTCCTAACTGGAGGGGGAAGTAATAAGGGTTTCATGCCTTTCCAAAGGGTATTATTCCGAAAGTAGACGTTATAGCGCGACTTGGGCTCGAACACGTTGACTACGTTAGAAACTACGTCAAGGTCAACCTATCGGTCTGAAACTTTTTGGGCGAAATTTTAAAAAGAAAAGAGAAACGAGTAGTTAAGCATTTTTTTTCTTACTTCTACAGTGTCGGCAGGCATTTTTTTTTTATTGATGACAAACCAGTAAAACAAAAAAAAAATCCGGCTTGCGTTTATTTGTGCCCGAAAACCAGGAACGACAAAGGGGTTCTACAGAAGCAAGAATACTGCAGTTTCAATTTCTGAGAAATAAATGGGAGGCTTTATTTTTAGAATGTCACTTGTCTTTTTCGAGGAAACCTAAGAAGGGAATTCATACAGAAACCCATAACTTTTCTCTCCCTGTCTCTGTTTCTATCTTTCAGTATATCAGTCTGTCTCTTTCTCTCTTGTACATCCACACACACATATACGCAATTTTATTTTGGCGAATAATTAGATTTGGATGCTATGCCTGATAGAATCCAGGTAAATACTCTAATCAAAAAGTAATCTTTAGGCTACACGAGGGAACTTAAACGTAGAACACTTTCGAGAGAGTTTCAGTAAAAGCCATCGGGTAATATCCGAATCAGGTTGCTGTATGCCTGTGTCTCATCTAACATTACATGCCTTACTGGATTTGACAAGATAAGAAGAATTATGGGTGTCAGATCCTGGAGTGGGAATATTAGATTTAGGTTACAAGTAGCAGTGGTGGTATGGAAATTGCTTACCATTGGAGTAACAATATATCAACCCCTTTCCCAAAACCTTGAATTATGGAATCTTATCTTTTCAATTTTTCTAAACCTTCACAATTATTTATTTGATGGTTTATATAAATGTTGTTCTTGAGTAAACTATTTAGACATTTACCTTTTATAGCGTCACTGTTATTTTTGATTAAAAGACTTATTGTAATTTATAAAAATACACATTTAAAATAAGGAAGGAACTAGAAAGTGGGATTTTCATTCTAACCGCAACCTATGATGATTCAAAAGGGGAAGTATTTTAATTATCATTTTATTCAGATGATCAAAAATGGACATTCAGTGATAATAGAGACATAAAAAAATCACCATTCAGTTGCACATTGTACTGGAAATTTTTTTAATTCTGTAATCAACAGTATTTTTAGTGTATTGATCTAATACCGCTGTTTTTTACTGTTACGTATATATATATATATATATATATATATATGTTTCTTGGAGGCATATTTTATACTGGGCACTGTTTAGGACGTAGGTACTACTATGTTCTGGAATTAAGGTTTTTTCTTTCTCTTATCTTTCTTTCTCTATTTTGTTTTAAGTGGCATATCAACCTTCACAGCTTATTTGATGCCAAAGCCATCCTTTCCAAAGAATAGCAGTGATACTATATAACTTATAGGCGAGAGGATTTAAAAAAAAATATTTTGAATATATATATATTGTGTCGCCTGAAAAGTTCATTGGTTGAAAAATTCATATGATGTCATATCTGTTATTGATGACTTTTGATACGAATGGCATCCAGGCACTGGATGAAATGTGTGGATCACAAAGAAGAGTGAATTGAAAAATATACCTAAATTGGTCACATTCCATGAGAGTATCGTAGTCAGCCAATGAACTTTTTAGAATATGAGGTTCATACGATAAGTTTCCAGACTTTTTTCGTATGGGATATTAAATATTGTCGTAGACTCTTGAAAATTCACTATGTTATTGCTATACATCTTATGAGATGACTGACCAATTTTTATAATTTCAAGTTCAAATGAACAGCTATAGCAGCAATTGGAATACACCCTACTAAAGCCTGATTGTCCCAGCTGGTGAATTTCAAAAATGCAATCTGGACGTCAGGACACTTTAGAAGACCGATATGCAATAAAATTGTTTTAAACTTGGAAAAAATGTCACAGAAATGTAAGGAATGCTTCACATTGATTTGGAGCATCTTGCATAAATCGTGCATCAGTTTTTGAGTGGTATAAGAGATTCAAGGAAGGCAGGGAATCTGTGAGGGATGATGAGAGTTGTGGGAGGAGTAAGAAAGTCAGTAAACCAGAGTTGATTGGACAAAGGGTTAGAGTTAGAGTTACTATGTTGAGGTTTTAAGAGAGTTCAGGAAGAGATTTCTAGGGAAGAAGCCAGCATTATTCAAATCGGCTCAGTGGCATTTCCACTAGGACAATACACCAATCCACAACTCCATCCTTGTCACAGACTATTTGAGCAAGATGGACATCAAGACAGTTCCTCACCGTCCCTATAGTCCAGAGTTTCATGTGTGTACTATCAATAAAAGTGCCCATACGAAAAAAGTCTGGAAACTTATCGTATGCACCTCGTAAGTGTGTGTGCATGTGGTGTGTGTGTGTGTGTGTGTGTGTGTGTGATGCGAATTCTGGTCATATAAAGCTGTGCAATATGTACGTCAGATAATTAAGAACAAATTATGTTATGAAGAAAAACCAAGATTTTCAGTCGAAAAGAAATCAATTTATTTTCAAAAGAAATATTGCGCGCATATTCAACTGAAAAAAAAACATAAAATTCAAGTTGGAGAGAGTCCCCATGGCCTCGTGACTAACGTGCTGGACTATGACATTCTTGTAAGGGAGCCGTGTTATTACGTTCCCTTTTTGGGCTAATACCATTGGGAAAGGAATGAACTCCAGAATAATCGTCTGCTATGGGTTAAATTGTACCAATACTGTTCTTTAAAGATGGCTTTGGCATTAAAAAATCCAAGAAGGTTGATATGCCATAAAACAATGAAACAAAGCTAATCTACTAAATACGATGACGGTTTAAGCTTTTACAGAAGATTTCCCGTGCTCTTGAGGGAATAGGGACTTAGCCACACCCCGTCTGTGATCGTGCCGCAGTTTTGTAACAAGTAGGTTTTTATGGGGTGGATTTGCTAGCACCACGCCTCCTGGTTTTGCCTAACCAAAACTAGATAACTTCGTCTGTTCTCCAATTTATTCATAGTTGGGAGTAGAAGAAAAGGTTCAGTAATTTTCTCAATGGCATTGTAATGAAAGTAAAACGCAAATAGCTTCAACCAGTATTCGAAATTGTCACCTCGAGTTCATAAGACAATAACCGTTATGTCTCGCGCCTCCGAAATTTAAATGTACTGCTCTGATAAAGATCTCGCTCTGATGTGCCGTTTTTTCTTAGTTTGAGTTAAATGTAGTAATAATGGAAATTTTAGAGCTAGAGAGAAGATAGATTTGAACAAAGGTAGATAGATAGATGTATAATATTTATCGCTGCCTCCCATCAGACAGGACTTGACACAAGGTCAAAAGCCCGAAGGCCGATTAAAGTGGGGATAAAGGGGAGGGGAAGGTCGGGAACGAGCCGAGACTCGAACCCTGCTAGTCATTGACCCACTAAGTGCAATGTGGGTCCAATGAGTCAAGCAGAATCACGGACCTAAATCTAGATCTGGGCACGTATGCCAGAATATAGCTTGAACTCGACCGTGAGGTCTAGTGCTATACAAAGAGTGCAAGAGGGTCTCAAAAGCAGCTCGCTCACCCGAGGGTAGCCCAACCGAAGTTGGGGGCCTTTCGGCCTCGAATCTGCCATTGGTTCCGACACGAATGCCAGACGGCCCAGCCAAAAGGCAGGGAAGTATGTAGATCGATAGATGTATTTGGACATACATTGATAGATTGATTGATTCGACATAGATAGATAGATAGATAACCCTGTATTTGTACCGTGCTAAAAAATCCCTCATTAGTGTGGGGTGCTTATATATCCCAAAAAATTATTTTATGTGTAGAAATTATGGAATTGTTTTCTTTATATGTTTATATTTACTTTTTGATACGGTTGTTTGTTAGGAGTTTTTCTACACCCACTTAATACAATATCAAGTATTTCTACCTAATACAAATTATTTGAACAAATGTGTATGGTTTCAAGTATTCCTCTATAGTACTAATAATTAGATGACTTCAAGCATTTACGAGGATCATTAAATAAGTTTCCAGACTTTTTTTCGTATGGGCACTTTTATTGATAGTGCACGCATGAAACTCTCGTCCCCTTCAAAGTAATCTCCTCCAGCTGCAATGCAGTTGTTGTGCCGTTCCAACAACCTCTGGAAGGCCCCATGGAAGTCCTCTTTTGTGATCGTGTCAATGACCTTCCTCACAGCCTCTTTCAACTCCTCAATTGTCTGATAACGACAACCTCTAAGTTTTTCCTTGAGCTTAGGGAATAAGCAAAAGTCACAGGGAGCAAGGTCTGGACTATAGGGACGGTGAGGAACTGTCTTGATGCCCATCTTGCTCAAATAGTCTGTGACAAGGATGGAGTTGTGGACTGGTGCATTGTCCTGGTGGAAATACCTCTGACCCGATTTGAATAATGCTGGCTTCTTCCGACGGAATCTCTTCCTGAACTCTCTTAAA
This sequence comes from Sepioteuthis lessoniana, assembly GCA_963585895.1. Lineage (NCBI taxonomy): Eukaryota > Metazoa > Mollusca > Cephalopoda > Myopsida > Loliginidae > Sepioteuthis > Sepioteuthis lessoniana. The sequence continues at coordinate 90,291,858 of OY757920.1, forward strand.
ACCTCAACATAGTAACTCTAACTCTAACCCTTTGTCCAATCAACTCTGGTTTACTGACTTCCTTACTCCTCCCACAACTCTCATCATCCCTCACAGATTCCCTGCCTTCCTTGAATCTCTTATACCACTCAAAAACTGATGCTCAATTTATGCAAGATGCTCCAAATCAACGTGAAGCATTCCATACGTTTCTGTGGCATTTTTTCCAAGTTTTAAATTTTTTTTATTGCATATCGGTCTTCTAAAGTGTCCTGACGTCCAGATTGCATTTTTGGAATTCACCAGCCGTGACAATCAGGCTTTAGTAGGGTGTATTCCAATTGCTGCTGTAGCTATTCATTTGAACCTGAAATCATAAAAATTAGTCAGTCATCTCATAAGATGTATAACAATAACATAGTGAATTTTCAAGAGTCTACGACAATTCTAAATGCCTGTACAAAAAAAAAATCTGGAATATTATTGAAGGCATCACTCTATTAAGGAAAAATCGTTTATGCAGCTATATGGTATCAAGTAACTAATTATCTTCTCCGTAAACAATTATAGCGTAAAGTACCTATTCTTTATACAGATAATTTTAAGTTATATGGTATCGAATATTCCAATCTGAAGGCGCTCGTGGTGTAATGGTTATCGCCGTAGAAAATGGACACGGTGACACGAGTTCAAATCCTGGACGAGGCTGATTGCATTTCACATAGCACTAATGCCCTTGGGAAAGGTATGAATCCAATTATTCTCCCTCCAGCTAGTAGACCGACTAGGTTCTCCAGCCTTGGTGAGGCAACTAGTTAAGGAGAGGGAAAACTCAGAATTCAAACCTGTCAAACTCCGCTTAAAAATGACCTTGTGTCATATCCTACCCGAGCGGAGGGGTTGGGTAAATATATATCGAATATTCCAATCTAATACAAATCAATATTCAAAAAGAGTTGTTTGAGTCAGAGATTGGACATTAAGAGTACTATCACTTTGGATCAGACTGGACCAGGTTGCAATGGCAATGAAGTGGGTGTTTCAAATTTCCCAGAGCATCAGAGCTGGAATCTCATCATTATATAAAACATTATTACGTTCACATTCGGACTAATACCTTTGGAAAAGGTATGAACTCAAGATATGGTTTAAAAAGTGCCACTACTGTTCTTCTAGAAGGGCGGCTTTGACATTAAATAACCCACAAATGTTGATATAACATCAAAGAAGCCAAACCATAATAGTTATTAGTACATGAATGCAACTGTAATGATTATTATAAGACAGTCTCTATAGATTCATACGGTGTCTGCACAGAGCTGATGTATGTAAGTCCTTATATATATATATATAGTTTTTTTTTGGATCCATTGAGAGAAAAAAGTAAATAATTTAAAATAAATTGATCTTCCAAGAGATTTATTTTTAAGCGATGTATTTTTTATTCTAATAAATAACTTAAAAATTAAGTCCCCTGATGGACCTATTGATTGTAAAGTACAGATATATATATATACACCTGTAGTTGAGAAAATTTTATGGAAAAATAAAAACGGCGATCGGATAAATGAATCTACTCCGCAGATTCTGACTATCTGCTATTTTTCGAAGTATAAAATGAGTACATGAAAAAATTCTTGAGGCAACACTATTGTTTGTAGATCACTTCAAGGTATTGGATTCCATACAGGGAGGATAGATGGAGCAGACACAGAGCGAATAGTCCATTAGAAAACGTCACTTATGAGTTTTTCCTTACTTTCACTACGCATATCTTATTCGTCTTACTTAGATAATTTACGAGATGGGAAGTAAGTTGCCATGCAGCTGCTAGTTTATAGAGTGTTGCACTCCAGGAATTGTTCAAAATAGTACGTAGCAATCTTGTGCAGTTACCATTCAGCTCTTTCTCGGTGCTTTTCTTTAACCTCTAGGTGGTGCATCCTTACAATAGAACTAACACAGTTATAGCTTCGAAGAAATCCCGTTTTATTTTATCAGATTCTCATATGATCAATAATCTCTCAATTGTGGTCCACGCCTTCCCTATGAATATGTTGACATCGTTTTCAGTAGATGAGATATTGCTGTTGAGGTATGTGAACTAGTCTACTTATTTCAGAGGTTTTCAGCTGAAAGTATAGGTGATGTCTTATGGTTTAAAACCCTTGTACTCCAATGCTTCCTGCTGCTTAATACACACTATACAGCAGGGATTTGGCTTGGGCAAGTGAATTTTCGAAAAGAGCTTGATCATCTGCATTTGTAATATAATGGCCGAGGGATTTCGTTTTATGCCTTTGGGTTTAGTTAGGCTGAGAACCTTTCGGCTCAGTGCATGAGTTACTTAGGTGCAACATTAACGCAGGTGTTCGCACACGCGGGCGGAGCGGACGTGTCACTTAGAGATGTCACCATAGCCCAGATGGGAAACGGGGCTAGAGAGTGCAGGTGACGTCACGCACCGGAAGCGCGCGGAGGATTTTGGGAGATTTGAAGAAGTCAGTTAGTTGAGTTGAGAACTAGACACCGAACGAGAAGGGTCGACTTTCGGGGCTCGTAGAGGCCAGGCGAATTTGCGCGCTACGGGCGCCGCACGAGATGGGGGCGGGCAGATTGAAAAGCCAGTTTAGAAAGATTGTGCATCTCTCTTTCTTATGTCGAAACCTTTAACTCAAAGGTAATAAAAGTTTTCGTACCTGAACTAAGAAGTCGTTACGCGTTTTTCATGTTTCGGGATTCCTATGTTCGATGTATATATGTTATGAACATTCTATGTACATTTCGCATATCCGTATCATGGGTATGGTACACATTGTCTCCTTTTGTTACAGTTGCAACGGGATATTGTCCGCTTCTTCTTCTCTTTTTAAAATGTGAATCCATCTTACTTTAGTTAATCTATTGTATGTAATCTAGGCAGATTATAAACGTATTTATTGCTAATGTATCTCCTTGCTAGACGCCAGCGATAATATCGAAGAATTAAATGTCACCATCGGGTAAGTGAACCACTGCTTTCGTGTTTTTATAAAGCATCATTATAGCAGTAACAGTTTCCTTGGGGAGACCATACGCCTGAAGTATTTGCTCCATCTTTCTTCTGTGTATGGAATCCAATGCCTTGAAGAAATCTACCGAAAATAGTGTTGCCTTGACATTTTTTGCATGTACTCCTTCGAAAATTCGACAGATAATCAGCATTTATGAAACTCTAGATCGGTTTGTCCGACAGCCGTTCTGATTTTTTCTGAGACTTTTCTCAACTGCAGGGTTATATATATATAGTTTGGTGTATTCAGTAATAAAGAATGCTCTACATCATTGATATACGTATATATATATATGTTAGCATAGCATTAGCATAGAGTCAACAGAACTTGCTAACTGTCATTTTATTTGCCTATGCAATATATATATATATATATATATATATATATATATATATATATATATATATATATATATATATTCTTTATATATGAAAAAAGCAATGATAATGATCTATGAAGGATCCGAAAGCGCTCGGGATAAATTTGGTAAATTTATCTACTAACTCAATTAAAACCAAAGCACTTGAAAGGATCCTGATAGAATTATATAGACAAAGTGTGTCTTGATTATTTAATCAAACACGCATAAATAAACGACAGCTCTTCAACAATAACAACACACACACACACACACACACACATATATATATATATATATATAATGTCTGTGTGTGTCTAATTTTTATGAAGTATCTTTGATTAACTTCCCAACGAAAACCTTCGTGAAATCCAGCCTACTTTTAATAAAACTTTGATATCATGGAATATCTTTATTTTATAAGTATGGTTGCTGAAGCAAAAATTAATTTTTTGAAAGTAATGAACATTTCATATTTTCATTTCGTACTCCGAGGTATTGCTTAACTCATAACATTGTCAAGTCGGCGGGTTTTAGAATAAGATGATTGTGTCCCCTACAAAGGAGTAAGAACCCCCTCTCCCCCAAAAAGGGGTGTCATGGATTTGACACCAAACCACATCTGATGGTGAAGCTCCAGGTCTAGAGATCGGAAGAGTATGGAGCAACACTTCAGTGCCATTACTCCCAGGTCCACTCTGAGCTAGATTGATAGTATCTGTTTAGGTCTCATCTGTGGGTTAAATAGATACGTGTAAAAATTATTCGTATTCACTAGGACCGTGTCAAAAAACAAAGAAACAAAAAAAATCTAAAAGAAACCCAAAACTAAAACCCCTTCTTAGAAACTACGGCACAAAAAATATAAATATAAACCTATAATAAATGTCACTTTCTACCATCTAGGTATAAAATAACCCTAATTTTGTTGACCTGCCGTTAACATCAATTAATCAATCATAAACTTATGACCGAAGCTATTAATTGTACGGCGGAGATTGATAAAAAGAAACTTGTGTACATGACTTAGTTCCAGCCCTCAGGCTATATCAGTTCTGGCGTTTTTAGCATTAGAAAGGAATACTTGAAACCATATAACTGTTCAAACAAATTATTAAAGACAAAAAGTGTGGTTGAAAAAATAAATGCCAGAGAAAGTTGAAAATATGCCAAACCTTTCACCCGTGAAGGATGAGACACAATATTAATTTTTAAGCAGAATTAAAAATTACTGAATTAAGAACTTTCCTTCTCCTAGACTGGTTGCCTACCCAAGGATAAAGAACCAAGTTTGCCCAAATATTAATCTATTGATAAAGGGAGAAGAATTGGATTCATATCTTTCTAAATGGTTTTTATAAATATATTTGAAACCCAATCAGCTTCGTCATAGATTTGAACTCGTATCGCTGTGTCTATTTCCTCCGACTATTACCATTTAACCACGAACAGCTAACTTGAAAGGTGAAAATATAGTTATGATTTTAATCTTGCTTTTACAGATGAATCAACTTTTGGCATTGAATAACCCATAAGGTTAATATATCAGTTTTGGTGCTTCCTCCAATTTTATATTCTGAAAGATTCGATATATTTTCTACTTAGAGAGCTGCTAATTTATAAATGATCCCCAAATTGATTTTTTTATAGTTGTCTGCGTCTTAGGATTGGACAAAAATGCTTGACCCTGGGGACTGAAATTAATCTCTCTGAGTAAATAGACTTGGGTATGAACATGAGATACATGGAGCTGACAGCTAAGGTTAGTAGAGGTCCCTGGAGGTAATTTCGGGGTCAAACATCTTATTTCCGGCCTGATACATTGAGATAAGGAATTTACTATGAAACAGAGTTTTAACGAAAAGGATCTCCAAAACAATCTGTTCTTTTCACTAAAAAAAAAAAAAAAGACTTCATGTTGTTCATTTTTTATCATTAAGGGTTTTCAGACTATTGTCTTCATCTTTATTGTTATTTCCACAACGTTTCGGCCGATATGTCCTCCGGCCATCTTCAGGTGTTTGTCGAACTCGGGAACCTTCACGGAACTTCGAACTGCGTCCATTATTGAATCCAAGGGGTTCGCCTGTTCTGATTCCGTTAGCCATAACCGGGTACAAGTGTTAAGTATTCCTGCATTCTTACTCGCTTGTAGTCAGGATTGAACCTGCAAACTCCAAATGATTGTCTCCTTAGAAGCTTAGGGAACTAACGCCTATAACCGTTACGCCATGTTGTTTTACGAGAAACATAAAAGAATTCTATTTTTTTGCATAATGTTTTGCTTTGACTTGGTTTGCTTCCTTTGTTTAATGGCATATGAACCTCTCTGGGTTATTTAAAGCCCAAGCTATCCTAGTAGAAGAACAGCAGCTTGGTTTGGTTTCTTTGTTTAATGGCATATCGACCTTCGCGGGTTATTTAATGCCAAAGCCATCCTTGTAGAACAATAACAGTGGTACCTTTTAACCAATAGGGTTATCATTTGATTCATAAATCTTAAAAAATATGGTGGAATATTAAAAAAGAGTTTGCTCAAAAATCCAAGTACTGGTAGTAGTATCTGTTAGGTTCTCATCTATGAGTCAAATAGAACTATTTGGTCCGGGAGATCGGGGTTCAATCCTAGGTCGAGTCATACCAAAGACTTAAAAAATGGTAATTGATGCCACCGTGCTTAACACTCAGCATTATAAGGTAAGGATTAAGGGTAAAGTGGAGCAATCCAGGGAAAGAAGTAGCGCCCTTCCCTACACCTTGGTGAAGTAGCTATTAAAAAGGGAGCCTTTGGGTCACCCTCGACTAAGGTCGCCTATATTACTTCCTTTTATACTTGAAGTTATTTAAGTGTATGCTAAGAAATTAGTAATATTAAACCGAAATATTAGTAATGCTTGAAACTATTTAACTTTGTGCTAATAGAATTATTAGTATTAGTTAACAATACTTGAAACGATTCAACTGTATGCAAACAATAAATAGCAATGCCTAAAACCATTTAATTGGGTGTAAATAAATGAACTGTGGCTCGTTTGAAAAAGAAAATGATGTTATCTACAAACTATTCGTACATGTATAAACAAGATTTGGCATTGAATAACCCTCAAGGGTTGAAATGCCATTAAATCAACCTAACCTCACATGAAAATATCCAAAAGTCGTTATTTTCCACCAGGGATCGCCGGGTACCGCAGTTACACACACATGTGCTTATATATATACACTTTTTTTTCAAAGTTCACATATAGACGTTATTTTTTAAGAATTAAAAAAGAGTCTTCATCCTTAAAAGGGTTTTGGAATTACAAAAAACATCTATAGCAAATACGTTAGTTAAAGAATAAAATAAAATGAATAAATAAATAAAATAGAATAAAATAAAAAGTTTCGAACGCAAATTCCGTTTCATTCATTTCGAGACAGAATGAAATTAACGATATGTTTGGTTTGGTTGGGTTTTATGGCATATCAAATATTTTTAGTTATTTAACGCCAAATCCTGATTACATATACATTTTATTTTATGGTACAAGCTCATGTACTTTGCTAACTTTACTATAACTTCTGTCCAAAGTGTCACAACAAAGACAGAGCCTAAACATTACTTAAGATAATAAAGTTTTTACTTAACATTGTTTATTATTAATAACACCTGAGCATTTATGTACCACAATTATAAATTGTAAACAAAGCCACGAAAAGACTTCATGGTGAGAGAGTGGCGTTTTTATATCTTTGGACTAACCAAGTAAACACGTTAAGCTTCATCAAGGTCTAGACTACATTGTTTTTTTACGATATTGCATGGATTCACATTTTATTGCAGTATTTTTGAAATATAGATGTCTGAATATTTCCTGTTTATATCATTGAATGTTGAAAAATATTTTTGTTGGATTGCATCGATGTCGATCATTACACGAAGTCATGTATTATTCAAGTGTATACGGTAAATAGTACGTTTTTAATGTATAATCTTCAAGAAGAAATTATAAAGTCTTGTTATATTTGGTTTATGATGAAAAATTGTGAGACACTGCTTGCGTAAGTCAAAAGTTTTACAATATTTTTGTAATGTCAGACAGAATTCGACAGCTACAGATACTTTTGCCGAGGTCATGAAGGTGACGAACCATACTGGATTATGAGATGCCGATCTCACCTGATACTCGCCTAGTGCTACTCCCGGATTTACCGCGGTAGTGAAGATGACGAACCACACTGAACTGTGAGATGCTGGGATCGCCTGATACTCCCCTTGAGTTACTCCCGGATTTGCCGAAGTAGTGAAGGTGACATGTGTTACATCTTACATGTCAGATTTGCCTCAATGGTTCAGAGAACGGCCTCGGAATCCACGGTTTTACACCTACCCGATCTTGTCTGATCGTCTAGCTTCTTGCAACCCGAGTGAAATTTCTTGAAATATCTGTTTATGGTACTGTGATCAACAGTGCCTTGATTTTTTGCTTAACAAATGATTTTGTTGCCTCCACTCAGTTCGAACTCTTGAAGCATAATTCCCGAATTCGACCACGTTACACGACGTTAATCTTAGCGGCTTTCAAATCACACACAGAATGAAGCAATGCACAGCGTATCAGCGCACCAACTATCATGATACTACCAATCACAGCAGGTACCTTTCACGACTTCGATCACCTGATATACGCATTGTAAACAAGCACTTTCTAAAATGTTGTAAAATTTTGTCGTAACCTTGTGACAAGACTAACTGTTGTTTGCTTGACGTAGGCAGGCCAGGATATGCATAACGCGCCTGCATACACCAGCTAGATCAGACAGCAGACACCACGATTTTTGTACTTGCACGTCTGAAACGTCTTAATTGTCTTAAATTTGTGATAGACCTGATTCCCAGCCCTGAAATAAAATACTCCCTCACACCCCCAAAAGACAACAAACAAATAAAAAAACCGAAAGGTGTGTGTTCACTGAATGTTTTACGGGAGTGGTAGAGTCGTGGTTTGGGAGTGACGGAGGCGGAAGTTAGGAAAAGGTTTAGGAAACTCCGATTTAAAGCGATGATGCAAAAAAGAATGTGGAGTTCCGTTATATCTTAAACGAGTGGCTTATCAATCAGTGAATTGAAATTAAACAGATTAATGTCAGTCTAACCAATCAAAACAATTTTCATCTTTTAAACATTCTCTTACTTCCGTTTGCAACAAGCAGCTGGCTATTTCGTTAATCTTTTCAAACAAATATATTCGTGAGAAAGGAGAAGAGTAATATTCAATTTTAAGAAGATGAAAATAAAAACGATGTGTGTCATTATATATATATGTATATATATATAATGTTAGAATTTTTAAAAAATCCATACTCCTCAAATTTCATGAATCTAGATCCACAAGTAGGCAGATTGCTTTATAGGTTGCGTTTAGAATACGCTGTCGAAGCTCCAGATCTAGAGACCTGTCGTGTGTGGAGGTCTACTTTGTTGCCATTACCTCTTGTACCTGTTTGGTATGGGTCAAATAGATCTTTTTAAAAATCATTATTATTACCTAGAAATATTCGATATCATATAACCGTAAACTATTTGTATTCATATTTACCAACCCCTCCGCTCGGGCAGGATATGACACAAGGTCATTTTTTAAACGAAGTTTAACAGGTTTGAATTCAGAGTTTTCCTTCACCAAAGCTCAAGAACCCTGTCTGCCCATGGAGGGAGAACAATTGGATTCATACCTTTCCCAAGGGTATTAGTGCTATGTGAAATGCAATCAATCTCGTCCAGGATTTGAACTCGTGTCGCCGTGTCCATTTTCTACGACGATAACCATTACACCACGGGCACCTCCTAAACTATTTGTATCAATAATAGTTATTTACGATATAATTATTTACACGGAAAATTTTTAGTTACTTGATACCATATAACTGTGCAAACAAATTATTATTAAATAGAAATAATTAATTGATATTATAAAGGAATGCTTGAAACCATAAAAATTTGTGCAAATAAACTGTATTAAGGAGGTTTGGTTTAGTTTGGTTTGATTTGGTTTAATGGCATATCAACCATCGGAAGTTATTTAATGCCAAATCCGGCTTTTTCATATTCATTAGATACATGATTTGTAAACATAAGTCAACAAAACTCTGAATTTAAACCTGTTAAACACCGCTTAAAAAAAATGACCTTGTGTCATATCCTGCCCGAGCGGTGGGGTTGGGTAAATATGATAAGTCAACAAAATTAAATTGTTCCAATTATTGCTATGAATCACTAACAATACAAGTAAACATCAGTCATTTGTTTACGCACAGTTAAATGATAGAACAGTTCTCTATCAAACAATTCAATTTAGCATAGGTTAAAGGAAAATGTTTCCAAGTATTGTATGTATCACAAACAATTCATTTAAACATCAGCCATTTATTTACACCCAGTTAGATGGTCAAACAGTTCTTTTTAAAGCAATTTAATGTAGCATAAGTCATTTGTTTGCACTCAGTTTAAATGTCAAATAGTTATATAGGGCCCTTTCAGGTACTTCCACTCCGAGTAAGAGTGAATCTGGAATCTGAAGAGGTACTCCGCATCCCCCAAAGCTCCATTATTTCTCGAGTCTCACAATCAGGTTTTTAGTGTCATATCCAAGACATTCCTGGTGGGGGTCTTACCCCTCTACAGAGAAGCAGTTGTATTCTACAGCTTGTATTAGAAAGGAATTCTTGATATCTTATAGCTGTGAGCAGAAGAAAATCTCAAGTAATTAGAAATACAATTTCTTAACTTGTCTGCATAAAATAACCCTGGACAGATTGACATAGCGTTAAAATCAATCAATTAAACGATCAATCATTATTAGGCTGCAAAATGACTAGAATTATTAAGGAAGTAATTATTTTTCTCGCTTAAATAACTTACCGTTAAAAAAGTTCGTCACTAAACAAATCAGGAGGAAAATATATTTCTCTCTTCTCTTTAGATTTAAAATATCTATCAGCTTTTTTTAAAAAATATCATTCATTTTGCCACTTACCTAAGGATCGTGATTCGTGAAACTTCAGTCTTCAAGCCCATTACATAGATATACTGGTTGAAATTTTATGGTCTCCTACACTGTAGAAACAGTTTATCAGTGCAGAGATCACACTTTGGTTTAAAGTAGGTGAAATTAGGCTCAGGAGCTCAGGGCTCAAAGGATTAAGTTGCTATGAGTTTTAACATTTCTTATTTTTCTACTTACTAGATATCGTGTGCATTTTTACTTTTCACTTGGCAATTTTATTATTCTAACTCACACACACACACACACACACACACACATATATATATATATATATATGCTCCTTCACGGGGTTGATCACTCTTGTGAAGAAATTACTAGTTGCCAGTCGCGTAATACAAAGCTCTTCTAATAAAATGAGCATTCGGTGGCCATTAAGCACATATAAAACAGTGCGAGTGTGGGAGAGAGATAGAGAGATAAAGAGAGAGAAACAAGAAAAAAGGTTAGGAAAGAAAGAGAGAGGTAGAGAGAGAGAGAGGGGACAAGAAATAAGGTATGAGAGAAAGAGAGAGAGTGAGAGAGAGAGAGAGAAATAAAGAGACAAACAATAAGAAAGGAATGAAAGATAGAGAGGGAAAGAGAGAGAGAGAGAAAGAGAAAGAGAAAGAGAAAGAAAGGGGGTGAAATATGTTAGAAAATCAACAAGAAATTAGGTATAAGAGAGCAAGAGAGAGAGAGAGAGAGTGTGTGAATGAGAGGAAGAAACAAAAAATAAGGTATAAGAGAGAGAGAGGGAGGTAGGGCAAGCAATATCGCTTATAAGATAGAGATAGTAAAAGATCTATCTATATATATATATATATAAAGAGAGAGAGAGAGAGAAAATTTGAAATAAGATATGAGTGAAGGAGAAAGTGTTTGTGTGTGAGATAGATAGATAAACAGAGAGAGAGAGAGAGAGATAGTGAGTGAGAGAGAGAGAAAATTTGAAATAAGATATGAGTGAAGGAGAAAGTGTTTGTGTGTGAGATAGATAGATAAACACAGAGAGAGAGAGAGAGAGATAGTGAGTGAGAGAGAGAGAAAATTTGAAATAAGATATGAGTGAAGGAGAAAGTGTTTGTGTGTGAGATAGATAGATAAACAGAGAGAGAGAGAGAGAGAGAGAGTGAGTGAGAGAGAGAGAAAATTTGAAATAAGATGTGAGTGAAGGAGAAAGTGTTTGTGTGTGAGATAGATAGATAAACAGAGAGAGAGAGAGTGAGTGAGAGAGAGAGAGAGAGAGAGAGGACAAACGAGAAGTTTCCATGTTTTTGGCCAGGCTATTTTTGGCCCTGCCTTTGACCACATATTCATGCTTGGGAAGATCTCGCCTTAAAATTGACCTTATGTCACATGGCAGGAGCGAATAGTACAATTCATAAATGAGTTATCAATGTATTTTAGTATTTTACTGACAATGCTAGACGAAACAAAAAAAAAAAATGATTCGGCATTGCTTTTGCCTTTTTAACGGAAATAATGTCAGCAGTCATGTATTTATCACTGCTCAGGTTACGCGGCCGAATATGCTACAGTTATTAACTTTTATTAAATGACAAGATTTTTTTTTCGGTAGTTAGATGATTCGGATACTGCAGAATTTTGTTTAAATTTGACTTCGATTTTGTTAAAGTTTACCATTTCAAAAAGATTAACATTATATTTAGATAATATATATATGGTATCTATAGTTCAGTTTATTCACAGAGTTAGGTGCAAAATCTACAAATTATTGAAGTCCTCTTAAATTTGATATTTAAAAAAGATACATATTCTGACAGAAGAGGCGCCTCGTGGAGTGTAATGGTTAGCAAGGTAGACTACCAAACCTACACGAGTGAGTTCAATTCATATGGCCTTGTGCAATACCTAAGCAAAAAGCTTATTAGATTACTTCATATTAGTTGTCTAAATTTCTGTGACGAAGCTTGATGATTTTCATCATTAATGGTTTTCGGACTATTGCCTTCATCTTTATTGTTATTTCCACAACTCGGAACTCGTGAACCTTCATGGAACTTCGAACTACGTCCTTTATTTAAGCCACGGGAGTCGCCTGTCCTGATTCCGTGAGCCATAACCGGGTGGAAGTGTTAAGTATTCCTGTATTGTTACTCACCTGCAGTCTGGATTGAACCTGCAACCTCCTTGTCTCCTTAGAAACTTCGGGAATCAACGCAGATAACCGTTACGCTATGTGACCAGCAGGTTTCCGAGTTCGACAAACACCTGAAGAAGGCCGGAGGACATATCGGCCGAAACATTATGGAAATGATAATAAATATGAAGACAATAGTCTGAAAACTCTTAATGATAAGATTACTTCATATTCCGGCGGAAGAATAAGAAACAAATGACTTTCGGTTTTAAGCTGGTAAAATGATATCTGAATTGTCCCACGAGACGATGAATTAGAGGATTAAGTCGTTGTGACGTTACCAATAACTCTTGAGTTAAGTCCCTTGTTCAGTGGAGAGACATGAAAAGGGCGGGATAACCAAGTGAATAAATTAACGGATTTATTCCAAGACATTAACAGCGGAATATAAACAGTCTATCCTCAGTTCGAAATTCTGTGAAAATTACCGACTGCAACAAAAGATATTCCGTTTTTGGACACTTTTCGGGCCAATTGCTTAAAGAGATGTTCATGACCCCGACATCTTTTTAATGATGTCCGTACGTCTGGGGTTTGGTCTGCCTGTTTTACGTGACCCTTCAATAAATTGAGAGAACAGGATCTGTTTTTGTAGCCCGTTATCCTCAAGTGAGTTCAGGTGGTCAGCCAATATTAGGTTGCGTTGAGCGAATATATAGTAAATTCCAGGGCGTTTAGATTTCTCCAGGATAGATTTATTTGAGATTGGTTGCCACAAATTGACATTTAGCATTTAGTGCTAGTGACGCTTTGTATACTTTCCAAGTTTCTGCACCGTATAAAAGGGTTGAGAGGACTCTAGTACAGTACACAACACATTTAATTACTACGGAGAGAACTTTGTTGAAAAAGTAGATTGCTAATAAACTCTTCTTCTCATCTGTAATTATCTAACTCCCGTGTTCACAATCTAACTAGATACGCACGTCACATCTATTTTTCTACAGGGTGGAATGATAAAATTGTCGTCCTAAAGAAAACAATACTACAGCTTTATTTTAAAACTTTTATTGAAAAAATCAATTCAGGTAACTTGACTATGTAGTAGAGATGATATCTATTCAATGTAGCCGCCCTCAGCCTCAATCACCGCCACGATACGGATCCGGAATTGGGAGCATGCTTTTTTCACAAGCGCCGGCGGGAGCTCGGCGAATACTCGGCGGATGGCGGCGCTCAGGCTGGCTTTGGTGCTGTGGGAGGTCATGTTGGTGATGTCCTCGACATATGACCAAAGGTAGTAGTCCAGCCAACGGGTTCATGTCGGGGGAGGAGAGGGACCAGTGAGAGAAGTGTCCAAAGTCGTAGCACTCCTTCTGAAGTCAAGCCTGGGTCTCTTTGGACTTATGGGCCGGTGCCAAGTCCTGCTGCCACACACAGGGTCTCCCACCGACTACTTGATTGCACCAGGGGATCAACACACTCTTCAGCACATCCAGGCACACTTTGGTGTTGACTTTCAAGCCGACTTCGAAGATGTGAGGTGGCATGATGTGGCCCTCACTTGAAACCACAACAAAGACCATAACCGTAGCCGGAAACTTTGTTTTCATCACCTTCAAGCGTTGAACGAATCCGGATTTGCATTTTGAGGGTGCTGGGAATGGTCCTGTTGTCATAACTTGGATCGGTAGAGTGCATGAGTTGTACAGCGGCGCATCTCCGATCTCGCTCGTTGAACATTGTGTCACTTTCAGACATGATAGAAGGCTCCTATCGCTCTTGGGATTTGTACACAACTGGCCAACTAGTAGATGGTCTGCAAAAAAAAAAAAAAAAAAAAAAAAAAAAGAAAACCGGTTTTCATTACACTGAAATGGAATGATGTCGTCTTTTCTAGGGCGACAATTTTATCGTTCCACCCTCTATGTATATAACCGCTTCTCTTTCTCTCGTATCACCTCCCAACAAATGTTATAGATGCATTAAAGGACAAACAAAAAAAACTGCACTCAAGAGGACCTAGACATGGCTAAGAAGGGATAATCTGACGACAGAGAGAGAGAGAAAGAGAGAGAGAGAGAGGGAGGGAGAGAGAGAGAATTTCTTTTAATAGCAGCCCAAAACGTGTCAGAAGAATCAATTATATCAAAGAGATTGGTAATAAGTAGATTGGTGGGTTGGTTGGTTGTGGTTTATGTCATATCAACCATCGTAGGTTATTTAATGGCAAATTCTGTTCATATATATATATATATATATATATATATATATATATATATATGTGTGTGTGTGTGTGTGTGTGTGATTTGAAAACAAACAGTTTGTATGTGACCATTTTCAAACGAGTCAAAGCTAATTTGTTTGCAGCCAATTAAATAGTTTCAATTGTTAGTTTAACACTAATTCTGTTCAAGATTATTCATTCTTTTGCACACAGTTAAATGGTTTCATATATTGCTATTTAACACTAATAATTCTATTTAGTCCATTGATAGAACCCTAACAGGGGATTCCCAGTGAGGTAATACCTAACGTGAGGGATTGCAGTCACGAAGTATGCACGTTCCAGTTCCAGTCGCGCTATTACATTCATTTTCAGTTAAATACCCTTTGGAAAGATATTACATCTCTTCTCTCCCCAGCTATGGGTTAAATAATGTCACTGCTTTTCCTCTACAAGGATCTCTTTAGCATTAAATAACCCATGAATGTTGATACGCCATTAAAGAAAGAAACCAAACAAAACAAAACCACCTTAACAGGATAGACCGGGAGGAATGGCAATTAAATTACTCCATATTTCCCAAATATCCCAAAGCTCCTGGGCTAAAACCTTACTATCAGATGGTTTAGTGTCGTATTCAGGAAAACTGTTTGGAAAAGGTCTTATCTCTCGGCAAATAAGCAGTCGGCATATTCTCTAGAACAAGCACTAATTAGCAAGAAAGAAAAAAATCTGCATCCAGTGAATTTGCACGTTCCAATAGAAACGAAAGAAAACTCAAAGATAGATGAAGACCTGGATCATGCAAGAAAGCTAAAAGAAAAGCTGTGGAACATGAAGGTGACGGTTATACTAAGTGTAGATGGAATGGTCCTCAAGAACTAAGAAAAGATAGTGGAAGAACTACGGATCAGAAGAATGGTGACCATTCAAACCAAATCACTGCTTAGATCAGCTAGAATAATTAGAAGAGTCATGGAGACCTGAGAAGACTTGCTGTCACCCAGATTTTGGTAGAAAACTACCAATCAAAACGGGTACGTGCCGTTCCGGCTGACCACAGTAAAACTGAAGGAAAGCAAAAATAAGGATAAGTATCTTGATCTTGTTGGAGAACTGAAAAAAGAACTATGTAACATGAACGTGATGGTGATACCAATTGTAACTGGATTGGTACAGGGACTGGAGGATTGTGAAATAACAGAACAAGAAGAGACAATCCAAGCTACAGTATTGTTGAGATCGACAAGAAGAGTAAGAAGACTCCCGGTGATTTGAGGAGACTTGCAGTTTCTCCAGTTACTTGCTGGATTCCAGTAGAAAACCATCAGCTAATAATAATATTGCTGTCACTCAAGCCCCAGCAAGAAACCATCAGCTTATGCTGGCGTGAAAAACTCTCAAAAGTGTAGAATAATAATAATAATGATGTACATGAACGATTTCAAGCTGTTTGAAAAAAATGAAAAGAACTGGAGTCTCTGATACAAAGAATAAAAATATACAGTCAGGATATAAGAATGGAAGTTGGTATAGAAAATGTGCAATGTTCATAAAGAATATACAGCCAGGATATAGGAATGGAATTTGGTATAGAAAATGTGCCATGTTCATAAAGAATATACAGCCAGGATATAGGAATGAAATTTGATATAGAAAATATGCCATGTTCATAAAGAATATACAACTAGGATACAGGAATGGAATTTGGCATAGAAAATGTGCCATGTTCATAATGAAAAGTGGAAAAAGACAAATTACGGAAAAAAACAGAACTTCAAAATCAGGAAAACATTAAGACGTTCTGTATTTGGGAATACTGGAAGCAAACACCATTAAACAAATGGAGATTAAAGAAAAAAAAAGAGTAACCAGGACGAATGAGAAAGTTTCTCAAAACCAAACTCTGCAGCAGAAATCTCATCAAAGGGGTTGTGAGGCACTGAGTATCTTCCGTAATTTTCGGGAGTTACTTTCAGGTTTAGTTTCCACAAATACAGCACAAAATTTTACAATCACGTAAACAAATGGAATGTGACAACAACGAACATTAAGAAACAAGCTATTTAAATATCATAACAAACAGGATAAAAATAATTAAAATATAGCTATGGCCAGTTAAATAAAAATATGATTTGTTCGCCCGTGTGTGGGTGTGTACATGTTGGGAAAAGTCTATTGAGTCAATGTGTCCATTATTGGCCGAAATAAAGCGGATAAAAAATTGACTTTACTTATATACATGAGTATGCGTGTGTGCATATATGTGATGGACCATAGGTATGGGCTTTTGTTTTCTCAAGTTCACACGTGCGTTTTTTATGATCTTTGGTGACAATGTGTCACGTTTCAGTAGTCGGCAAAAGAACGTCGCATGCTCCTTCGCTGTGTCCAGTGTTCGTTGCCTTTTGCTGTCCGTCCTTGCTTCATGTAGTGGAATACACTAGTTAATTAAATTCTTCATTGTTTATACTGTTTGGGGAAATTAAAGTGAATCAAAAATAGGATTTTGTTTGGTTTTATTGCAGGTCCTAAAATTCAAGCGCGCTGACATTTCTTGACCAATCAGATACGTATAATAACTTATTTATTTTGGAACCTAAATATTCTTCTGTTAATAAGTTTCTGAGCCGAATTTTCTTGAATGTTCTTATTCTGTGTTTTTAGCTGATTGGTTGAAAAATATAAAAAGGTAACTTCAATGTTAAAGCTATTTTGATCCGAAATTTCTAGAATGTTCTTATTCTGTGTTTTTGGAGTTGATTATTTTAAGGCTCAAAAATGTGTATTCTACAGGATTAACACCCGGACTGTCCCCCTTGTAAGATACTCGGAACCATTCTTGAAATAGACGGTGGAAGAACTTCAACAAATAGGCTAAAGAACATAAAGCCTTACATCCCAAAAATTATAAAGGCATGTATCAAGAGAAGAAGGAGAACGAGAACACGCTTACACTAAAGAAAGCGTCAATCTATCGATACCAGAACTCGAAGAATACATAAAAAAAAGGCAAAGAAAGTGTTGGAATTCGGGCAGCCATCTTGTTTCTAGTTGAGTGATACAAGATACTCCTTCTAAATAACAAGGCTGCATTAAGTCTGGACTGTTAATTTCCCATTGTTTATATGTGACTTAGTCGCGTTGGATTGACTAATCCACTGCTTATACTTTCGTCGCCTTTCATTGGCTAATCTACAGCTCCTACTGATGGGAAAGTCTATAAATATTTGTTGACAATTTGTAGACGGCCAACACATATAGAAATCCCCCCTCAAACAATTCAGCGGAAAGACTAATTACAACGACCAGAATTAACATAAATAGAAATAATTAGGAAACAGAAATAGGAAGAAGAACAATTGTATGGATATTTCAAACGATAAACAGGTATAATCTCACACGAGAACACTTGAACATAGTAAAGAAAGGGAAACCTTAAGAGAGAAACTGAATCTCTTCTAATAGCAGCAGAAAACAATGCTATACAGATATGTTAAAGGAAAAATAGATAAGACACAAAAGATAGAAATGTAAGTTATCTGGTGAGATAGATGAAAGAATTAATCGCATAATAAGCGAATATAGCAAATTAGTGCAAAGGTAATAAAAGACGAGACACAACTGAGTGGGGAAGGTGATCTACTGGGAATAGTGCAAGAAAATGAAATTTGACCATACTACCAAATGGCACATCCACGACCAAGAAGATTCTCTGCGATTTTCAGATACAAACAAATCACCGAATTCCGGTTTGAATGCCAGAGCTTGTGATGATTATGATCATTAACAACAACTACAAAGAGAATCCGCCGAATAGTGAACTTTATCGTCCTGGCGAATCACAGAGTGAAAATCAAAGAAAATGAAATTAGTGTCAAGTACTTGGACCTCGCCCGGGAAACTAAAATAGGTGTGAAACATGAAAGTAACGGTTATACTTATTGTAATTGGCGAACTTGGAACGGTCCTCTAGGAATTAAAGGACGAATTGAGACCATCCCAACTACAGCATTAAGATCGGCCAGAATACTGAGAAGATTGCTGGAGACCTGATTGGTTTGGTTTGGTTTGTTGGGTTTTATGGCTTATCAACCTTTGTAGGTTTTTTAATGCCAAATCCATTTTTATGTAAATAATCTGTTCTATTTAAAACAATTCAGTTTAGCATAAGTGCACAGTTTAATTGTCAAAAACATTTCCATTTCAAACTATTCAAGCAGTTATATGTAACAATTCAGTAAGTGTAAATCCAGTTTTAATGTCGAAAAACAGTTCTATTTCAAATAATTCAGTGAAGCATAAGCACGCAGTTTAGATGTAAGTACGGTTTAATTGTCCAAAAATTTCTATTTCAAGCTATTCAGTTTACACAATTCAGTTTAAACAATTCATTTTAGCATCAGTATGCTGTTCGTTCTATTTAGCCCATAGATAGATCCCTATCAGGTGCTACCACTCCGGGCCAGAGTGGACCTGGGAGCGATGGCAATGAAAGGGTACTCCGCATTCCCCAAAGCTCCAGCACTGCTGGAACCTCACCGTCAGATTGTTTAGTGTTATATCCAGGACACACATTAGGGAGGGGGTCTTATTCCTCTGCAGAGTTGCAGTCGGTGTATTCTACAGCCCCAGCCGACTGGGCAATGGAGACCTGAGGAAACTTGCTCTCACTCAGATTCCAGTGAAAGTCCATCAGCTAACGCTGAAAAACTCACAGGAAATTTGACATCGAAAAATATGCCATGCTCGTAATGAAAAGTGGCAAATGACATCTAACTGACGGAATGGAACTACTAAATCAAGACAAGATTAGAACACTCGGAGAAAATGAAACCTACAAATATTTGGGTATCTTGGAGGCTGACACCATCAAACAAGTGGAAATGAAAGACAAAATTAAAAAAGAATCTCAGGAGAACTAGAAAACTACTTGAGACAAAACTCTCTTGCCGAAACCTTATCAAAGGAACAAATACCTGGGGTGTACCCCTCGTTAGATATTCTGGACACTTTCTGAAGTGGACCAGAGATGAACTTAAACAAATGAGCCAAAGAACTAGAAAACTTATGATTATGCATAAAGCATTACATCCCAGAGACGACGTTGACAGACAATATGCATCAAGAAAAGAATGAGGAAGAGGACTTGTCAGCATTGAAGACAGCGCTGACGCATCGATACGACGACTCGAAGACTACATAGAAAAACACGAAGGAGAACTGATTACAGCCATCAGAAACGATACTGGCAACACGATGGGCAACAGAGTGACAACAACTTGGAAACAAAAATGGGAAGGAAAACAACTCTCTGAGCGTTTTAAACGACGAATAAACAACATCTCACACGACAAAACCTGGATCTGGCTAAGAAAAGGAAACTTTAAGAGAGAAACAGAATCACAACACAAAACAACGCCATAAGAACTAATCATATCAAAGCGAGAATAGATAAGACGCAACAAAATAGTAAATGTAGGCTATTCGGTGACAGAGAGGAAACCATCAATCACATAATAAGTGAATGCAGCAAATTAGTACAGAAGGAGTATAAGACTAGACACGACTGAGTCGGCATGGTGATCCTCTGGGAGATGTGCAAGAAATTTCAATTTCACCATACGAACAAATATATGCACAATCCAGCATCTGTCCTAGAAAATGACACACAAACTCCTTTGGGACTTTGACATACAGACAGATTAGCTAATCTCGGCCAGAAGACCAGACCAAATAATAATCAATGAAAAAAAAAAGAATTTGCAAAATTGTCGACTTTGCTGTCCCGGCTGACCACAGAATAAAACTGAAAGAATGTGAAAAGAAGGATAAGTACCACGACCTTGCTAGGGAATTGAACAAACTATGGACCATGAAGGTGACAATTATATCAATTGTCATAGGTGCTTTTGGTACAGTAACTAAAGGATTATTAAAGGGACTGGAGGACATGGAAGTTGGCGGACGAGTGGAGACCATCCAAACAACAGCATTGTTGAGAACGGCCAGAATACTGAGAAGAGTCCTGGAGACTTGAGGAGATTTGCTGTCATTCAAACCCCAGTGAAAGACCATCAGCTAATGCTGATGTGAAAAACTCTTGAGGAGTAAATAATAATAATAATAATGACTTTGCAATCCAAACTAATAGCAAAATAAAAAGTAATCGGCCAGATGAAATTATAGAATTTATAAGAAAAACGTCTTCTAATTGATATGTCAATGCCAAATGATAACAACATATCAGTCGAAGAATATAATAAGACAAAAGTTTTCTTCGATAGTAAGACAAAATTATTTTACAAACACATAAACACAAAAGTCGAACATAAATTTAGAAAGTTTTGGCTCTTTTTAAAGACTAAATCTTACTTCGATAGTCAGGCAGAATTTTTCATCCGCGCTTAAAACTTGAAAAAAAAAAAATCTACAATCATAAATTTATAAAAGTTTTGGTTCTTTTCAAAGAGTTTGGTAATAAGAAATATCTAATCATATTAGTTTTGATTGTATAAAGTTGTCTAAGAAATTATACACTCCGATATCTTTTGTTTAGAAGAAAATAAACTTTTAATAAGAAACTGGTCGGCTCTCGCAATATATCGGTGATACAGTGTAAATATAATATTCCTGAGTATCTATCTATCTATCTATTTGTCTGTGTGTGGTATTATGTGTGCGTTTGAATGCATCTCTATATAGTTACATGATTGGATCATTTAGATAATAAGAGATTTCAAATGTGGCTTTATATTTCGAATAATTATCAAGAGTATTAAGGATTTGTAAATACTCAATTAATCTTCAAAGTGGATAAAAAAACAAAAACAAAATTTTGATATAAATTATCTACTGGTATTAGAATTGTAGCATTGATTAATTCATTCTATGTATATTCCTGTAATTTTACCTGAAGTAAATAAACTTTTTCTGCGCCGTAAAATCCATGGTAATTGCATTTTCAAGGCAGCATCTCATAATTTTAATTCCAACTTTTAATGCCGTCTGATATATGGCATACTTAATGTTGTTTGATCTTAATATTGTGTTTCAGGTGTTTCTTTTTGGCAGAACAGATTAAGTTTAAATAGAGATTTCAGTTATGGGCACTTTGACGTAAAAAAAAAAAAAATAAAATTAAAAAAAAATCTAGTAAACTGTTTTCTGAGGCCATTATTTCTGTAATGACTAAAATCCTCATTGAGCATCTCACGTTTCTAGCTTTGTGGTATGCTGGCCAAAGCATAGTATCAAAGGCTGGCCGGTGTGAATATTCAACTATGCCCACCCACCTTGGGTACTGAATGTGCCACAGTATTAATTAAGAAGAAAAAAATTGTCATCTAGTGGATTTTGTTATTCTAGTGGACCACAGAGTGAAACTGATGAAAATGTACGGATTAAAAAAAATTTGGTTTGGTTTCTTTGTTTAATGGCATATCAACCTTTGGAGGTTATTTAATGCCAAAGTCATTCTCTTAGAAGAACAGTAGTGGTACTATTTAACTCATAGCTGGGAGGATAAGGGGGTTCATACCTTTCCCAAGGGTATTTGCCTAAAAGTGAACGTAATAGCGCGCACCAGGAGGACACCCCCCCTTTTTTTTAAAGTGAACGCACTAGCGTGACTGAAGTATGAACTCGTTTACCACGGTTCCACAGTCCATCGCTTTAACCATTACACCACGAGGACATCGCCCAGAAAGACTTGGATCGTATTGAAAATGATGTAGGATACGAAGGTGGGGATGGTAACAGTTGTTGTTGGTGCCCCTGGAACAATTGCCCAAATTTTGGAAAGGGGAGTTGAGGAATTGGAAACCAAAGGAAGAATCGAGACCATACAGAAAACAGCTAGAATACTTAGATGACTCTTGAAGACTTGAGGAGACCTGTTGTCACTTTGACTTAAGTTAAAAATCGCCTGTTAAAGCTGGTATTTAAAAATGTGAAATAATCTCTTCTTGAAAATGAAAATCTCTAAAGCTTTGAGATAAAAACGTATTAGCCATTCAAGAACAAAAGGCCCGACCTTGTATTGATTAACAAGAAGAAAAGAATTTGTCATCTGGTGGATTTTGAAAAGGAAGACGAAAATCTAGACAAATACCAGGACCTTGCTTGAGAACAGAAAAATGTTTGGAACATGAGGGTAATGTTGATACCAATTATAATTGGAACTCTTATAACAGTCCTCAAGAACTTGAAAAAGGGACATTGTTAACTGGAGATTAGAAGAAGAATTGAAAAATCGACGAGGATTGGTCGATGAGTCCTGTTGATCATAAGAGACTTGCTCTTATTCGGACTCCAGTGGAAAAAATTCAGTTAGAGTTGGTGTGATAAATTTACAAAGAGTAAGATAACAGATTCTTAGATCTTGCTAGAGAGCTGAAAAAGCCATGGAACATCAACTTGGTGGCGATAAAAATTGTAGTTGTGTGCTTGGAAACGGTCTCCATAAGCATGGAAAGATTAAAGGAATTGGACATTAGAGGAAGATTTGACATCATAAAGACAGCAGTACCACCAAAATCAGTTGAGATCCTAAGAAGATCTGAAGAATAAAACAGAGCTGGTGTAACCCCCCCAAAAAAAAAAACAAACTAGTTAGCAGTAAAATACGAAAAGCTGGAAGAGACAACTAAAAAAAAGTCAAACAATTGTGATTGATGTGTTTGGAACGGTCTCTAAAAGGCAAGAAAAGAGATTTGGAGAATTGGAGATCAGAAAAGAAATTCAGCTAGAATACTGAGAAGAGTCCTGGAGAACTGAGGCGATTAGCTAACATTTGAACTTCAGTGGAAAGTCACTTAAAATTGGGGTGAAAAACTTGTAAGAAGTATTTTTTTCGTATGACGTTCATATTTAGACGTTCACGTCTCCTTGTTTTTTTTTGTGTCGAGATCTAAATAGTGGAGAAAGTGTCCCATATTTATCCAAGCGCTTTCAACTATGTCCCTGGTCATCCTCAGTGAAACTATTGTTTTTTTGTATGAGTTTTATTTATTTGGAATGTTTTTTTTTAAAATTTTTTTTATATATAGGATTGGTCCATTAAGTTAGGAGGGCTGATAAGGTTAGTTATGAAATATATTTAGTATATTGGTGCCAGAGTTAAATGCTATTTTGCTCATGTTAGGTTTTTTATTTTTGATACATATTGCTTCAAGGATTTGGAGGCAATTTTTATTGTTATCGTAACAGAGGGTTCTTGTTTTATTACTGAAAATCTTTCGTGCATCGGAGGATGTGAGTTTTTCGGTGTCATTGTTACGTTTTGTTATTAGATATTATTTTATGGCACTTGTGTCTGAGAGGTGGTATGTAAGCCAACGTGGCCTAGTCGGTTAGGGCTGTAGAATACGCCGACTGAATCACTGCAGAGGGGTAAAACCCCCTAACAAGTATCCTGGATATGACGCTAAACAATCTGATGGTGAGGTTTCAGTAATGCTGGAGCTTTGGTGAATACGGAGTACTCCTACATTGTTATTGCTCCCATGTCCACTTTGATCCGGAGTGGTAGCACCTGAGAGGGTCCTATCTATGGATCAAATAGAACTAAATTGGGGTTTCAAGAGTTTTCTGTTTTTGCATATAAACTACGTATTTATGCTAAATTGAATTGTTTAAAAAAGAACTGTTTTTACAGTTAACTGTGAATAAATAAAAACTATACTTATACTAAACTGAATTGTTTATAAAGAACTCTTTGAATTAACTGAATGGCTTGAAATAGAAATGTTTTTGACAATTGAATTGTGTACTTATGCTAAACTGAATTGTTTAAAATAGCGCTGTTTAATGAATAAAAATGGATTTAGCATTAAATAACCTACGAAGGTTGATATGCCATAAAACCCAAACAAACTAACGAACTATACTGTAAGCCGACAAGAGTGTGTCGCTGTTGTGTGGTCATTTTAGGTATTAATTTTTAAGTTGTTTTCAGAGAGGCACTCTCGGAATGGGTATGTAAATTCATAAACAATATTGATTACTGTAGAACGCCAAAAATTACTGTAGAAGGCCAAAAATAAAGTTTGTTATAGATTTCTCTTTTGGCAGGAAAGTCGAAGTCATTCAATAATCCATGGGCTGTTGTGAGCCGCATATAGATAAACCATTATTTAATTCGATCAAAACATTACTGACATTATGACATGGTTGGCACCAAGTTGTCTGCTCTTGGGATAGAACGTGTCAAATTTCCAAAAGACATCATAGAATTAGAAAAGAAAAAGAAAATTCCAGACAAATGTCCAGACAAATGCCGAACAAGAATGTTTAATGTCTCAAAGGTGTAGGACTAAATTGTTTTTTCTTGACTTAATTAAATCTACCAAATGTGATAAAGACAAAAAATGTCCACAATATCTATAGATTACTTGATCAGAATATTAATTTGTCTTCATAAGTTCTTTGAAAATATGACATATGTTTTTTTGTCTTTTGTTTTCTTTTGTTTGTTTTTTTCTTTTTTTTCTTTTTGGTTGGGGAGAATTTAAAGGTCGATTCCTTTATTCAAGTCGTTCTGCCTACCGCCTTGTGCTGTTAGGCCCGTTTTGCCAGTTTCATATATTTCCTCAATAGAGAAAATGTTGAGAAAGTGGGATCAGAAGAGAAAAAGATTCTTCATTAGTTTAAGTCTTCCGCTTATATTGTTTTTAAATATAAAACGGAAGTTATTATATACAGCAGGGAGAAAATGGAAAGTATTAGACAAAAAAAAAAAAAAAATGTAAAACGACACGTACATTGCTTGTTCCTCTCTTTTTTACTACTCGCTCTTATACCTTATTTCTTCTCTCTCTCTCTCTCTCTTTCTCTCTCACCCCCTCACACACATACACACTCTCTCACGCGCTGTTATACCTTAATTTTCATCTATCTATCTATCTATCTATCTATCTATCTATCTCAGCCTTTTCATCTCTCTCTCTCTCTCTCTCTCTCTCTCTCTATCTATCTATCTATCTATCTCAGCCTTTTCATCTCTCTCTCTCTCTCTCTCTCTCTATCTATCTATCTATCTATCTATCTATCTATCTCAGCCTTTTCATCTCTCTCTCTCTCTCTCTCTCTCTATCTATCTATCTATCTATCTCAGCCTTTTCATCTCTCTCTCTCTCTCTCTCTCTCTCTCTCTCTCTCTATCTATCTCAGCCTTTTCATCTCTCTCTCTCTCTCTCTCTCTCTCTCTATCTATCTATCTATCTATCTATCTCAGCCTTTTCATCTCTCTCTCTCTCTCTCTCTCTCTATCTATCTATCTATCTATCTATCTATCTCAGCCTTTTCATCTCTCTCTCTCTCTCTCTCTATCTATCTATCTATCTCAGCCTTTTCATCTCTCTCTCTCTCTCTCTCTATCTATCTATCTATCTATCTATCTATCTCAGCCTTTTCATCTCTCTCTCTCTCTCTCTCTCTCTCTCTCTCTCTCTCTCTATCTATCTATCTATCTTCATATTTCTGTCAATCTATCTCTCTGTCTGTCTCTCTAATGCCATATTTCTCTTTATCTCATGCTTAATTTCTGGTTTCCTTCTCATACTTAATCTCTCTCTCATATCTCTCCATTCTCTCTCTCTCTCTCTCGCTCTCTCTCTCTCTTAATATCTCTCTAATATCTTGTCTCTTTCTCTCCCCGTCTCTCTTCCTCTATTTTGTATCCTATTTCTTGATTGATATTTCTTTATCTCTGTCTAATTCTTTATTTCGTATTTCTCCCTCACCCTTATTTCTCTCATAACTAATTTCTTGTTTTTCTCTTATATATAATTTCTTTTCTCTTTCACTCATCTTATTTCTTGATTGTTTTCTCACACTCATATCAAGAATGCAAAACTATTTATATATAGAAATACGCGTAGTGTAGTGGTTAATGTACAAGACTGGGACATCAGAGTGAGTGAGTTCGAACTCTAATCTCAGTATTACGTTCACTTTAGGACAATTATCCTTGATAAAAGCATCACCCCCCCCTTATCATCCTCGCTATGGGTTGAATAATACCACTACTAATTTCTTACATGATTTGGTACTAAATAACCCATGAAGGTTGTTATGCTGTTAAACCAAGAAACCAAACCATGCATTTTTATTTTTCTTCCTATTCTATATTATTTTTCTACTTTACATTCAAATACTGCTTTAATAGTATATATATATATATATATATATATTTGGGAGTGGGTTGGAAAATGAGTATATCGTCACTATATCTAAAATAGGTAGTGTTATAAGGTAGTCTGTATTTAAAAAGGCCGCATTCTAAAAACTCTAAAAATAGACAGGCTAAAACCCCGCTAAGTGGGTTTCCCATAGGAAGGCCAGATTTCTGTTTATAGAATTTATTATTAAATTTAAAATAAGTCCTGCTAATTATGTTTTTGCAGATGTGGATTTAGGTCTTTATGGGGACTAGTGTGTGTAAACGAAGTGGGTGAGTTAAAAATTCCTAGGTTCAAAATGATGAGAACGACCTTGTGGCATGAAATGTACATGTTATTCACTAAGCTTTGCTGAGATAAGGCAAATAAGCCTCAGGTTACTTTCAGAAACTGCTGTTACTTAAGTGGTTACACACCTAAATTTTGTATTGGTGCATCGCTGCATAACTTCGGTGATCTAATGGCAACCGGTGCTTTCATCGCTTATCTGTAAGATATGAAAGGTACGTGATATTGCACAAATTTAGGCTGCATTTTAAAACACTTAAACACATTGTTTATCAAGTCTTCGGTTAACTCCAAACTGCGTACACGTACACACTCACAAAAATCAAATTTGATTGGAAAATATAATTAATTCATAGAATTCACATTTTTGACCATAGATTTTCAATGCTGCAGATTTTGGTGATAAATAATACCTAATAATGTGCATTTTGATCGTTTGATATTGTGACAGAGTAAACAAAATCCTTTTATCTTTGCTTTAGAAGAAACTTCCAAGCAATTAAATGACTTTAAATAAATAATCATTATAAGTAAACAATAACCAAGGTCAATAAAAAAAAAATTGAAATGGTGTCGAGACACCAAAAATCTTATTTAAGATTAATTTGAGGATGATGAATCGCAAAATAGTTTTACTTTGAAGTCCCTTTTTAATTCTAGTAGGTTGCTTTCTGGAGTGGGGTAAAACTTTAGATCTACTTTTAATAAATCTAATTTTCGTCTAATGGATAACATGATAGATTACACCGGTCAATAAAAAAAGTTTTGAAATGGTGTCGAACCACCAAACATCTTTTGTAGCTAATTTGAGGGTGCTGAATCTGAAAATGACCTTGCTTTTTCTTAGTTAGCAACCGTTTTTGCTGTACAGAAATGCCTCATTTTTAGAAAAAAGCATTTTTTTCATTTGTTTTTTTGTATATATGATATTAACCGAAGGCAATATTTCTCAAAATAAAATCGTAGAACCCACTCAATTCCTATTTAAACCAACAAATATTGATCAGCTGATGAAGAAATACTATTTTGGCAATAACAATCAGACCCTAACTCTTTAAAAATAACAGGACTGAATATACCAAGACCAACAAGTATTTTCATCAAATCATTTGATAAACTAACAGCACATATAAAACCTTTGTAAACATAAGAACTATGGCAAAAATTTTCTCTTTCTTGATTGTCTGTTATGTTCAATGTTATCTAAGCCCCTTTCGATACTCCAGCAGTAGTCAGCCATCATTCGTTTGTCCTGCAATCCCTACTAGGGCACTTCCATTGTTTTAATATCCTGATTGAATTCTTTTTCTCTTGCTCATCACTCACATCACCACAATTATATAGAAATATATCTACATGGCGATGTAAAAAAATTAACCTTACAACTCATATTAGCGTCTATGTCCTGTAGACTTTTCAACAACTTTTTTACTAACCCTTTGTAGTTTTCGGCCCGGCGATTGTCTTTGAAGTTTTTCACCACATCCTTAATCGATGTCCAAGTGTGTAATTCCAAGTCATTCATTAAATTAACAAATTTATCATCCTTTATGAGTTTCCAAATGTTACGGTGAAACTATCTTCATGATGTTCATCGCATACAAGGGAATAGGTGCATTCAATTGGAATATCTCTAGTCGGAGTGTCTTTTCAATTGTGAAAACAAAAGCTTTCAATGTGCTTCGTTTCCTTCCGAAGAGAATGGACAAAAGTGATGGGGTGAATCTATGAATATCAAACAGAAGATTTTAGAGTTTCATCTTTTTGACATCACCTTAGTTATCAGGTTAACTAAAGTGTCTATTTGATGACGTTTATCACGTAATTTGAACCTTGGAGATAACGTTGAAAAAATCGGTACTTCTAATTCTTTGACTCGAAAAAAGTTTTTTTTCTATTAGAAATAAGTTACAAGTCTGGTGGCTGACAAATTGCTCGGCGTACCTAAAAATTGACGGGTTTCTAGCACCTTTAATAACTAAGTTTTGCGATTAACCAAGATCGTAAATTGATCTTTTTTCCAGTAACCGTCGGTATTTTAAGTAATCAAAAGCTCATATGCCCGACAAAGCAAAGATTAGTAAATAATATCTGAAACGCAATAAATTTGCTTACAGCTTTTAAATTTACCGCATGCAAAAAAGTATATATATATATACATATATATATATATATATATATATACATGATTATTTTTCACATGACTATAAACACACACACACATATACACGTACACACAAACGTTCATATATATTTTGTAGTATTACGAATCTTCGGACTATTATCCTCATTTTTATTTATGTCTGTACAACGTTTCGGACGATGTGCCCTCCGGCCTTCTTCAGGTATCTCTTTTCGAACTCGGGAGCCTTCTTGCCGTAATCGGGATATGCCATTAAACCAAGAAACCAAACCATTCATTTGTATTTTTCTTCCTATTCTATATTATTCTATGGGAAAACCACTTAGCGGCGTTTTAGCCGGTCTATTTTTAGATTTTAGAAGGTGGCCTTTTTAAATACAGACTACCTTGAAATACTACATATTCTAGATATATTGACGATATACATATTTTCCTACCCACCCCCAAATATATATATATATATATATATACGCTCACTCATAAACTCTCACACACATACGAGCACACACACACACATATATATATATATTGCATAAACATACATACATACATACATATATATATATATATATATATATATATATATATATGCTCCCCTACCCCTGTAGAGTTGAGCTCTCTAGCGAAGGAAGTAAATGTGTTACCATTGGGTTAATGCAAGCCTCTTCATATGAATCGAGGTCTCGGTAGCCGTTAAGCGGATATATGTAAACAATAGTAATTACGATTCATAACCGTTTAAATTTCCTTCGCTTGCGCTAGTTTCCTCCTGGCTGATTGGTAGAATCTTGGATTGGCGGTTGAGTCAACCGGGTTTCGATCCCAGCTTCGGGAATCTTGCCTGTTTAGCCACACTGAAGAGTTCTGATAGAACGAAACAGATCTATCTGTGGATGACAATATATGAATATATATATACGGAACCTCTCTGAAACTGGTAGACAAATTTACCTACCTAGGAAGCAGTGTCTCATCAACCGAAAAAGACATCGACACACGGCTAACAAGGGCATGGACAGCTATCGATAGGCTATCGATCATATGGAAATCAGACCTGACTGATAAAATGAAACGCAGTTTCTTCCAGTCAGCGGTTGTATCGATACTGCTGTATGGATGCACTACTTGGACGCTAACAAAACGGCGGGAGAAGAAGCTAGACGGCAATTACACAAGAATGTTGCCAGCAATACTGAACAAGTCCTGGCGGCAACACCCAACAAGGTACCAACTATACGGCCTCCTGCCATCACGAAAACTGTCCAAGTTTGACGAACCAGACCTGCAGGACACAGCTGGAGAAGCAGGGACGAGTTCATAACTGATGTACTCCTATGGAACCCCTCATATGGCCAAGTAAAAGCAGGACGACATGCTCGAACCTACATACAGCAGCTCTGTGAGGATACGGGATGTAGCCCTGACGACACGCCAAAGGCGATGAACGATTGGGAGAAGTGGCGAGAGAGTGTCAGGGATATCCATGCTAGCGGCACAACATGATGATGATGATGATGATATATACATATATATATATGTATTTCAAGCAGAATGTCACCGTGATTTCTGCTTTTGCGTAATCATAGGAAAAATTATGATATATATTTTGCCCCAGAGTACAAAATAAAACCCAAAACGTTTCTCTTTGAATGTGTGTTGAATATAGTGTGACATTTGAATACCTGTAAGTTCATACAAATTGTTGGTTGTGGGGGAACAGGCGAAAACGATCTGCTCTTCCTGGTTGTGAGAAAAGTGTACGTTTTGCTCAGAATACACATTTGTCTTCTTTACCCACAGAGACTATTTTAACAGCTCCATAATTTTTTAAGATAATTATTTCAAAGAATTTTTTTAAATATCGCTAATGTGGATTTTGGAAGAAGTAAAATTGACACCTAAAAAAGATACATTTCAATCGTGTCTGTAAATTGGTTTGAAATAACACTACAAGAATCGTTTAGAAACTTATTTATCTTAACAACCACACACACACACACACATACACACATACATGCACACATACACACACGCACATATAAATACACACTCGGGCATATATATATATATATATATATATAAGCCGATAGGGTATACAAAATGTAAACAAAGGCTGCTGTTGCTAAATAAAATGCCTTAAATTCCCTTAGCCAATGTGGTTCGCCGAGAGGTCTGAAACACAGTCTAACGTAAAGTTGGACGGGTTTCGATCCCGGCTTCGAGCGTCCTGCGTGTCTAGTCACACTGAAGAGTTCTGATAGAACGAAACAGTCTGTCTGTGGATGACAATATATATATATATATATATATATATATATATATATTTCTTTAAGAAAAAACAAAAACCGGTCACATTAGGATCATAAATTTATTTCCATCCAGTTATGTAGACTCTTTACCAGGAAAATTTAAATGTTCACTGTTGAATGGTTTTTATGTCCTGATGGAATTACTCCCAACTCCGGTTTAACTGGACCGAATAATACTTATATATATATATATATATGTGTGTGTGTGTGGGACATTCAGTAAGTCTCCAGACATTTTTATACAGCCATTTAAAATTGTCCCAGACTCTTGAAAATGCAGTATCTTATTGCTATACATCTTATGATATGACTGACCCATTTTTATGATTTCAGGCTCAAATAAACAGCTACAGCACGATTTGGAATACACCCTACTAAAGCCTGATTGTCACAGCTGGGGAATTTCAAAAATGCAATCTGGACGTGAGGACATTTTAGAAGAACGATATGCAATAAAATTCTGTTTTAAGCTAGGAAAAACGCCACAGAAACGTATGGAATGCGTCAGACTGCTTTTGGAGCATCTTGCATGAATCAGGCATCAGTCTTTGAGTGGCATAAAAGATTGAAGGAAAACAGGGAGTCTGTGAG
The DNA here is from genome assembly GCA_963585895.1 of Sepioteuthis lessoniana. NCBI lineage: Eukaryota > Metazoa > Mollusca > Cephalopoda > Myopsida > Loliginidae > Sepioteuthis > Sepioteuthis lessoniana. The sequence continues at coordinate 90,324,117 of OY757920.1, forward strand.
GGATGATGAGAGGTGTGGGAGGAGTAAGCAAGTCAATACACCAGAGTTGATTAGCCAAAGGATTAGGGTTACTATGTTTAGGTTTTAAGGGATTTCAGAAAGAGATTCCGTCGAAAGAGGTCAGTGGCATTTCCACCAGGACAATGCACCACTCCACAACTCCATCCTTGTCACAGACTATTTGACCAAGATGGGCATCAAGACAGTCCTCCAGTCACCCTATAGTGCAGACCTTGCTCCCTGTGACTTTTGGTTATTCCCTAAGCTCAGAGGCTGTCGTTATGAGACAATTGAGGAGATGAAAAAGGCTGTGACGAAGGTCATTGACACGCTCACACAAAAAGACTTCCATGGGGCCTTCCAGAAGTTGTTGTAACGGAGGAGATTACTTCGGAGGAGACTAGAGTTTCATGTGAGTACTATCAATAAAGTGCCCCTACGAAAAAAGTCTGGAAACCTATTTAATGATCCTCGTATATATAAATATATACGTATATATCATAAAAGAGCCATATACAGAAATATTTACAACCCTAATAAACCACAGACTAACACCGAATAATTTTAATTGAAATGGATGATATTACCTGGAAATTAATTGTTGGTGGGTTTCTTTGTTTAATAGCATTTAGGTCATTTAATGCTAAACCCATCCTTGTAAAGGTACTGTAAGTAAAGTAAATAAAGTTGGCGAGTGTAGTCGAGGGCGACCAGAAGGCTCCCTTTTCAATAGCTACTACACCGAGGTGTACGAGAGGGCGCTACTCCTTTCCCTGGATTGCTCCACTTTACCCTTGATACGTACTTTATATTGCTGAGTGTTAAGCAAGGAGCTACCAAGTACCATTTTTAAAGTCTTTGGTATGACGTGACCTGGGACTGAACCCAGGTCTCCAGCACAAAATGGTACAGTAATGGTACTATTTAACCCATAGCTGGAAGTTGGGATATGGGGTTTTATATCTTTTCGAGGATCGACATTGTAGCAGGAGTACTACAAGGGGACACGCTAGCTCCATACCTCTTTATCATTCGTCTAGACTACGTACTTAGAACATTGATTGACAAAATCAGAGAGAACGGCTTCGAGGTGACAAGGAAAAGAAGCAGAAGGTACCCTGCAAAAACATTTTTACCGACGCCGACTATGCCGATGACATAGCGATACTGGCAAATACGCCCAACCAAGCCGAAACACTACTGCATAGTTTGGAACGAGCAGCCACAGGTATAGGCCTCTATGTCAATGCACACAAAACGGAATATATGTGCTATAATCAAACGGGGGACATCTCCACTCTAGACGGAACCCCTCTTAAACTAGTAGACAAATTCACTTACCTAGGAAGCAGCGTCGAATCAACCGAAAAAGACATCGACAAGAGGTTAACGAAAGCATGGACAGCTATCAATAGGCTATCGATTATATGGAAATCAGACCTAACCGATAAAATGAAACCCATTTTCTTCCAGGCAGCGGTCGCATCGATACTGCTATATGGATGCACTACATAGACTCTAACAAACGGGCTGGAGAAGAAGCTAGACGGCAATTACACAAGAATGCTGCGAGCAATCTTGAACAAGTCCTGGCGGCAACACCCCATAAGACACCAACTGTACGGCCACCTGCCTCCTATCACGAAAACTATTCCAGTTAGACGAACCAGACATGCAGGACACTGCCGGAGAAGCAGGGACGAACTCATAAGAGATGTACTCTTATGGACCCCCACACATGGCCGTGCAAAAGCAGGACGACCAGCACGAACATACATTCAGCAACTATGTGAGGATACAGGATGTTGTCTAGAAGACCTGCCTGAGGCGATGACCGATAGGGAAAAGTGGCGAGAGAGGGTCAGGGATATCCGTGCTACCAGCACGCCATGATGATGATGATGAGCCAGCCTAGGAATGGCTCGAGCGAACCTCACGATTTGGGTCACACAGGCTGTGTTGCTCGCTGTACGGATCGGTTCGTGTGGCTTTACTTTGTCAGTCAAAGCTGCTTAACATGGCTACCGGGAAGCCGGCACCCATTTCATGCGCGCAAAGAACAGCACTCCTTGGACCTCAAAGGGCGTTCTCCATGTTCTATCCTTTTCCGGAGGGACTAGTTTTATTGCCAGGCGTCTGAGGCACCCCCTTTTAGAGGAATGCCAACGGTGACCGAGGCATTTTTGGAGCTGACGGGCGTATCTGTGCTACTACCCTGTGCCCGGGCAAACCGCCCCCCCAAAAGGCCTTGGGACGCACTTGCTCGTTTTGTGGGGTGCGCGACAAATAGAGTAATTATGCAAAAGTTAATGTATCGCGTAACTGGTACACAAACTTGCTTACGTTGATGTTACTACACCACGAGGATTTCTTTATAGATATTGTTTACTCTAGAGGCACAGTCATAATACGGTCATGCGCTAACATTTATGTGTAAATTTGATTCAGTTTTATATTGATCTCGTCTCGCAACGGTTTATTCTCTGTCTGCCTATCTGAAGCAATGGAGGTATTTCATACTCTGTTTCTCGCTTTTCAGCGACTACTATGTAAGGAGAGTAGCAAATAAACTTTCGTATCAAGCGAACCAAAAGACAGTGTTTTGTAATCGGGACTTTTCAGCTCGGTGAGATTACCATGTGGTCCGACTGAAACTTTAGAGGTAGTGCTACATCCATTGACTATTTAGAAACATGGTGTTATAATCTAATGGGCTCTGGGTTTTTCTCAATGTTCATCATCTATCAATCTATCTGGTTACCCCTATTCAATTATCTGACAATCTATCCTGTTACTCCTGTTCCACTATCTAAGTTAGCATGTTCTTGTTTGTTTGTTTGTTTGTTTGTGTGTGTGTGTGTGTGTGTGTGTGTGTATGTGTTTGTCTCTGACTATATTATACTAGGCGATGTTTTTGCAAAAAAAAAATGGATTTTTGAGGAATAAAATATGACATCATCAAGCCAAATCATTATAGATAATTTTATAAGTAGCTATTTTATAAGATGAAACTCACGCGATATTTTGCTCGTAAAAATAAATAAATTCTCAAATCTTAATCTGTATAGGTTAATATCAATTTTATTGGGACAATCTGACAAAGGTTGTGTATGTGTGTGTGTGTGTGTGTGCGCGTTTGATATTAGAATTCTTATCATGTTTAACCGTAATCCAGCAAAAAACTGCGGATTATTTCATTATAGCATTAGACTTAATGAGATCGTTTTAAATGGAACAATTCTTTTTGATAATAAAGCATAATGCAGTCCAATTTGCAGGTGACTATTTGTTTTGATCTCTCTCAATTCACGTAGAAACTCTTTTTAAATCATCAAATTTATAATATAACGACGATAACCATGAAATACTTATTAGCATGCTTCACACTTTCCTAAGTAGAAGGATTATCAATATCATTGATGATCACATAGACGGGAAACTGGCTGCTAAGCACCTTTAACTCTGTATTACTAATTTATATCTTCAAATGTTCTATTACTTATATTGAGCTCTTGCCCAGTCACCTGGGGTTGGGGGCTGTAGAATATACCGACTGCTTCTCTGCAGAGGGGTAAGCCCCAACCCGCAACGAGTGTCCTGTATATGACACTAAAGAGTCTGATGGTGAGGTCCCAGTAATACTGGAGTTTTGGGAAATGTAGAGTTAGAGTACCTCTTCATTGCCATCACTCCCAGGTCCACTCTGCACCAGTGTGGTAGCACTTGATTGGGTCCTATCTCTGGGTCATATAGAACTAAAATGTATACTTTTGCTAAACTGAATTGCTTGAAATAGGATTGTTTTGACATTCAAACTACGTACTTATGCTAAACTGAATTACTTAAAACGGAACTGTTTTTGTATGCTAAACTGAATTGGTTGAAATAGAACCATTTTTGACATTTAACTGTGTGTAAACAAAAGCTATACGCATACTTAACTGAATTGTTTGAAATAGAACTGTTTAATATATGGAAATGAATTTGGCACTAAATACCTATAATGGTTGATGTGCCATAAAACCAAACCAGACCAAACCAAACTAAACAATTTTGAGCTCGCTTTATCCATAAATTTTGAAAATTACATTATATATATGTGTGTGTGTGTGTGTGTAATTGCCCAGACACTCTACACGACCCAAATGTGAGACTTTTTTTTATCAGGTTCGAATTCAATGTTTTCTTTCTCCTCGCCCAGTTGCCATACCAAGGCTAAAGAACCCGGTCTGCCCTACTATTTACTTATAACTTGAAGGAGAATAGTTGAATACATACTTTCTCAAGTATATTATCGCTATGTGAAATGCAAACTGTCTCAGCCAGGTTTTGAACTCGGGTCGCTGTGTGCATTAACCACATCGATAATCGTTATACTATATATATATATATATATATATATATATATATATATATATATATATATATATATATATATATATATATATAACTGTCTGAATAATCTAAGAATACCACTTTGTTAATAATATTGTGAAATCACGTTTATCCTTTTGAATAACGTATTCTTATCATCTGTATAATTACTTTACTCAACAATATATATGAATGATGTCTTTCTGGGAATAAGCGAAATATAGCCTCAAAATACATTTATTTACTGTTCATTGTGGCTAGAATTTGCGCTGATCGTCTTGCGTGATTATTATACTCGCATTGAATGCCACGCAGATGTTGTCGTTGACGTACACATGAATTGTTGATATAAATCTGCACTTCCGTCCATTTCTGTTAGCCTTCAAAACACCAGGCATGGATAAAAATAGAATTGAACTGATTACTGAACGACAGGTATGGGATGCCTCAATAAATCTCAAGGATATAGAAAAACTCATTGATTAATTTTAACGGTATATCAATCCGCCTACGGTCATTTCATGCCAACATGTTAGGGAATCACATTCATTTGTTGTATAGCCACATAATACATATGCACACAGAATCATAACGACGACACAATAAAGACGAGCGACACAGTCTTTTAGAAAAATATACCTTTCACTTTATTGAAAGGGTTTTGTGTGAGAGGGAGCTGGAGACCGAACAGAACTGCAACATATTGATCCCCACTCTATTGGTCATAACTGCGTTTCTCTCCTGTTCTCCTGGGCTGCTTAAACGGGGGCCCACTCTGCTGGGTGCTGGCTTTCTCTACCGCATCGTGTCTCCAACTGATCTGATCTCCAAACTAAGTGACTTCCTGTATTCACCCGGGTTATATAATGATTTGACGACCACTCTTCTTCCTGCGTGCGTCACAATCGCGCTCATTCAACCCGTCCATGGTCAAGGTTATAATATCCTGATATTCCTCGACCGGATGCACCTGTTATTTACACAGGTGCATTTCCTATTTTGACAGACCGGCCGGGTCGGAGGTCAATATGCAACACATTGTACGTTGATGTTTACGAATAGAAATAATTGAAAAAAGTTATTTCGTGGTTTAGGTAGACTAGTATTTTCATTTTTTCAGCCCATAATTTTTTTAGATGGAAAAACCTCTTTATGTGTATATCATAGGCGAAAGAATAATCCTTTCATTGCCATTACTTTTAGATCCACACTGACCCGGAGTGGTAGTACCTATTAGGTTCTAATCTTTGGTTGAAAAAGAAATATTCCATCATCTACTATACATGAAACTGTGTGCAAATAAATGACCGATGTTTAATAGAATTATATGTGTTAAATAGAAATACTTGAAACCATTTAACTGTGTGCAAGTAAATGAGTTCTGGCTTGTTGGGAAAGTATGTTACCAACCAATTATTCATTTACAAATCTATCTATCTATCTATCTATCTATCTATCTATCTATCTATCTATCTATCTATCTATCTATCTATCTATGTTCATGATCTATCTATCTATCTATCTATCTATCTATCTATCTCATTCTGTTCATTATCTATCTATCTATCTATCTTAGGGTGAATCAAATGCCTAACTTATTCAAAAATCTAAACGGATTAATTTGTCCCCACTTTAGTTTTATTTCATTTATATCAGTAGGCTTTTATGCTAAAGATTGTGGAATTTTGCTTACTTTTAATATGGCCATCTTGTCATTTTATGTTAATCAAATTACGCCGTATATAATTTTTTGTCATATGCAGGAGGATATAAAAAATCTAAATAGAAATTTGTAATTGGTTCCTTTTATGACTTTTTAGATAGAGAAATGCATCTAGTTTATAAGTCTGTATCAAAATTCGTGAATAGTTGATGCACTATAATTTTAAATGTAATGAAAAACATGGATTTCTACTAAAATTATTTATCATTTATATACATTATTATAAGTAGTTAAAGCCGTTATTATTTTTCTGAGGAACGTGTGTGAGAGTTGGAATTATTTATATCATTATTATATCAATCAAATATCAATAAAAAAAAGAGGATGTTAATATATGGCTAAACTATAAAACATGATATATACCTATCTTGGGAAAAATTATATCCTGAAATGATTTTTGATGTAAATTTCTGTTAAACGATATTAGTATTAAAGTGCAATGTGATCGTATAAGGCAATATCAAAATAATTCCATTTTCAGAAATAAATATCTTTTTCATCTAACAAACAAAATAAAGTTGGGGACAGGCCACATTTTTAATGTTAGGGCATTTGATGCACGCTAATATATATATATATATATATATATATATATATATATATATATATATATATATATATAAACAGGATTTGACATTTAATAACCTACAAGGATTTATATGCCATAAAACCAACCAACCAACCAAAAAACCAATGGAATAGTCTTAAATAATTTCTTATTGTGTTTTTACAACTTTAAAAACTCTTTTTATTGATTAGTTAATTTTGCGGCACTTCAATCTGTCTAGGTTAATTTTATTCCTAGAGGTTAGGAAATCACGTTCATTGAACGTTGATATTTGCATTTTCGTATTGTTTTTACTTCGATGTTTTTTGCACTCGGTTTTATCAAATGCGAATAATTTTGGCCTAAATAGGTATTACCACTCCGTGTCAGAGTGGATCTGGGATATAGTATATATCTAAATTTATTTATAAATTGAGGATAGACACCCTCTGAGAAAGGGAGGAGTGACCTCTATATAAACTCATACAAAACCGAAAACCCTTCGACCAACATGACCAACTAACACGAGCAAGTTCAAGTTAAGAATATCTTGCCACTTTTAAAAATGCGATCAGTTACGATCATGAGCTGGATCGAAGTTCATTTGGCATTTGCTGTTAAAACGTTTTCAAGTCTGGTAAATCTGTAATTGCTACGCAGAAAGCTTTTCGTGGTCATTTCATGTTACGGCGAAATAATGCTGTTACGGATAAGAAATAGATACTGCTGTAGATTGAAAATTTTACTCACAGGTGACAGTTTAAGATGTGGGCTATATTTCTGTCACACCCTATCTATCAATTTATTTATCTATCCCACTCTGCTCGTGTTTACCAAATATATTCAAGTGAAGAGACAATTGCCTAGTTTTTCTGATAGCAGAGATCATAAAATGGTTTATCAAAATCACTTAGAAATAAAAAATAATTCTCACTCAACGAATAGAAACCTGACCAGTTTATTCTTCATCGCATCTGCGATAATTAACTGAGTTTTTAAAATCCAGAACAGCATCATTCCAACATGACATAAAACAAGAACGAAAAGCTCTCTATGTAGCCATTACAGTTTCAATAGCAATCGCACGCTATGCACCAGTTCCACCCTGATCGTATCTTATGGTACATGAAAAACAAATGAGACAACATTTACTAGAAGGAGTTACAATTACCACGTGACTAAGTTTACTTACACCGCACAAGTGACTATGTGAAATGCGGGAGGTATTTTTGTCTTATCCTATATATCGAGTCATCCACAGACTGTTTGGTTGCATCACAACTTTTCACTGCGGCTAGACACGCGACATGATCGAAGCTGGAATGGAAACCTGGTGACTTTACGGCAGCCAAATATTCTACCACATAGCCACTAAGAAACCCTGTAGAAGCGAAGGGATTTTAACTCATATATATCACTTTTGTTTGGTTTACATACATACGCTTAACGGCTATTGAGTGTTCAGTTCATTTGAAGAGGTTTGCATTACGCAATTGGCAACCGGTAATATATATATATATATATATATATATATATATATATATATATATATATAGTTTGCTACATTAAGCGGCTCATTGGGTAGATTGTTCACCAATAGTCCGGGAGGCCTGGGTTCAATCCCAGGTCGCGTCATACCAAAGAATTTAAAAATGGTACTTGATACCTCCTTGCTTAACACTAAGTATAATAAGGTACGTATCAAGGGTAAAGTGAAGCAATCAAGGGAAGGATTAGCGCCTTCCCTACACCTCAGTGTAGTAACTATTTAAAAGGCAGCCTTCGAGTCGCCCTCGACTACGGTCGCAAACAACTTACATTCGGAAATAAAGAGTGCTAACTATTTGTGATAGGGTATGTAAAGAGCGTTTTAAAAAATTGCTATCATTTGAGATGTACAGGGTGTTTTCAGAAAAAAAAAAAATTCGCAATCTAATAACTTGAAATCATTTATTTCAATTTTTATTCTTTCTTTTTTTTCTTTCTTTCTTTCTTAAGCCATATCCATTTAGGTTTGACCAAGATGATTTCTTCTCTTCATTATTTGAACGATGGGAATGCACATGCGTTCGTCAAATGTTTTTTTTAAATATTCTTTCTTCGCTGTTGGGGTACCTAGCGTGACGGCTGACACTCCCTCTTGACCTAATCACTTCACCCCAGACTTTTTACTCTCAGTCAGCCCTAAAATCTCTTCCTTCTCTGAAACCTCTACCCCTCCGGGAAAAATATTTGCTGGATTCTGAGCATGTGCTAACAATGTGATGGCTTCCATTTTATAGCATACCATTCGCGATCAGCATATGCCGGCTTGCTAACAAGGAGGACGGTGAACCTCACAGTTAAATACGGAAAAAAGAGCGTTATTATCACTCTGCACAGTGCAAGGGGCTAAGGCAACGGACCCCTTTAAATGTCATTCCGTTAAGGGGACGACTGCGATATTTAATCGACTACGATCGACTTCGAATATAACGGATTTTTTTTTGGTACTCTTGATATATACGTAACTTAAAAAGAAAAAGAAAAAATGTACTTTTGGAACGTCTATCTCGGCATTTAGTGAGAGATTCCTCGTAACGTAGTGGCTAACGAGATTGACTGCGACATCCTAACTAGCAAGTTCGATCTTCGGTCACGCTATTACGTTTACTTATGAACTAATACTCGTGGTGTAATGGTTATCGTCGTAGGAAATGGACACGGCGACACGAGTTCAAATCCTGGACGTGACTGATTGCATTTCACATAGCACTAATACTCTTGGGAAAGGTATGAATCCAATTATTCTCCCCCCAGCTATGGGTAAATAGTAGGGCAGACTAGGTTCTTCAGCCTTGGTGTGGAAACTAGTCTAGGAGAAGGAAAACTCTGAATTCAAACCTGTCAAACTCCGCTTAAAAATTGACCTTATGTCATATCCAGCCCGAGCAGAGGGGTTGGGTAAATAGGAGGTGCCCGTGGTGTATTGGTTATCGTCGTAGGAAATGGACACGGCGAAACGAGTTCAAATCCTGGACGTGACTGATTGCATTTCACATAGCACTAATACCCTTGTGAAAGATATGAATCCAGCCCAAGCGGAGGGGTTGGTAAATATGAATACCCTTTGGAAGGGTACAAACAAGTTTATCCCCCGAGTAATAATTTAAATATACCACTACTTATATCGGCTCATTGGTCTAGTGGGTAGAGTATACGTCAGTGGCCCGGGAGACCGGGGTTCAATCCCAAGTTGCGTCATACTAAAGAATTTAAAAATGGTACTTGATACCTCCCTGCTTAACACTCAGCAGTATAAGGTACGTATCAAAGGTAAAGTGTAGAAATCCAGGGAACGATGTAGCGCCCTCCCCCACACTTTGGTGTAATAGCTATTGAAAAAGGAGCCTCTTAGTCGCCCTCGACTACGGTCGCTAACTTTATTTATTTATTTTTCCAAGGATGACTTTGGAATTAAATAACCCACGAGGGTTGATATGCCATTAAACATTAAGAAACTAAACCTAACCTCGGCATTTTGTAAAGTAAAATAAAATTTTTGAAGCGTTGGTATCCATAGATTTAAAAAAAGGGATTTGTTGATCAGTAATTTCAAGTAACTGTAATCAAAATTGGGGGTGTCCTCGTGGTGTAATAGTTAAAGCGATGGACAGCGGAATCGTAGTAAGCAAGTTCGTACTCCAGTCGCGCTATTACGTTCACTTTCGGGCAAATACCCTTGGGAAAGGTATGAACCTCCCATATCCTCCCAGCTATGGGTTAAATAGTACCACTACTGTTCTTCGAGGAGAATAGCTTTGGCATTAAATAACCTACAAAGGTTGATATGCCATTAAAACACAGAAACCAAACCTAAAGGAAAAGGAAAATTAGATAAAAATCTGTCTATATGAAAATTTAATAAATCCAAATAGCGATTATTTTAATAAAACGTTGTTAATTAAAAGTAAAGTAAAGTTAGCGACCATAGTCGAGGGTGACCCGAAGGCTTCCTTTTCGATAGCTACTACACCAGGGTGTAGGGGAGGGCGCTACTCCTTTCCCTGGATTGCTCCACTTTACCCTTGAACCGTACCTTATAATGCTGAGTGTTAAGCAAGGTGGTATCAAGTTCCATTTTTAAAGTCTTTGGTATGACTCGATCTGGGATTGAACCCAGGTCTCCCGGGCCATTGGCGAACACTCTAACCGCTTGGCCAATGTCCGGTTGCAAAAAGGTGTATGCTAAAATCCTTTATTATCTTAAAGTATTTTGCAGTATTATGACCCATGTATGTGTTGGATTACTAACGAGGAGGATGTAGAACCTCAGAGCTTGATACAAAAAAAGTAGGTTATTAAAATCTACTTAATTTTATCTTCATGCACAGTACAAGGGGCTTAGGCAATGGACCCTTTTAAATGTCATTCCTCCAAGGAAACGACTGCGGTATTTGATCGAGTAAAAAACCATCTCGAATATAACGCAACACCAATTTTTGTATTCCTATTATATAATGTGAATGTGAAAGGTGTATTAAAAGATGTTTTTGAAGCTCTAAGAAAACGATTTTTTATAGTCAATCTCTTTCATCCCAGCAATAGGTAAAGTAATATTATTATTTGCTGTGAGAATAATTACTTGAAGCGATAATTATTTACGAAGGATTATTATAAGTTAATTGAAACCATAAAAATATGTGAAAACAAATATCTATTATTGAAAAGAAATAGTTATTTGAAACTATTCAATTATAAATATTAGATTGGAATACCTGAAACCATACAACTGTTTACAAGTTTATTGTATTAGAGATGAATACTTAGTATCATATAAATGTATATATATATATATATATATATATATATAGCAAGTTCGAACTTCAGTCACGCTGTTACGTTCACTTCAAATATATATATATATATATATATATATATATATATATATATATATATATATATATATATATATATATATATATATATTATAAAAGTGTTGGTGGTCACTAAATTACTTTTGTGTCGAACTAAGGGCAATATAATATGGGGAGTGCTCAGTATCTTGGATAGAGCTATTATATGATAATAATAAATAAATATATATTAGATATTTGTATTTAATTCATCGAATTTAGACTGCGACCCATATATATATATATATATATATATATATATATAGTAATAATTAAACAAAAATGTAAATATGAATATATAAAGACTGCATCTCCCAAACGTCTGGACATAAAATATCCTTTGACAAGTTAACAAAACCAATCAAACAATCAATTTTATATTTTTCTTTGCACCAGACGAACCTATACTTAGTAGATATCTATATCTACCTACCTATGCATTGATCGATAGTTACTGCCTATTATAATTTCATAGTCCTTGTTCAAATATAGTGTCATTTATATATATCTATATTCATTCTCTATTCATGATTATAGGTTCTTTATAATTTTATATACACCCCTGGACAAAATTATAAGACCACTCTCAAAAATGAAGAAAAAGTTATTTTTTCCAGTTTTTAAATTATGAAAATCAGATATATGAAAAATGAGGTATAAAGACGATTAAATTTAAAATATGAAGAAATTTCAATTCATTATATATATATATATATATATATATATATATATATATATATATATATATATATATATATATATATATTAGCATTTACGCTTAATTTCTTAAAACTTTGTTTTACATAAATATAAGACCAATGAACAGAACTATAGATTATAAAGGCAAATTTTTATTTAGCATTTTGTAGATCCACCGTTAGCTTTGGCAACCTCAAAAATTCGGCTCGGCATACAATCAACTAGTTTCGGAAATTGAACTGAAGTTATTTTCTCCATGCGTCTAAGATTGCGTTTTTGACTACATAAATTGCTGAGTATTGTCGACCTCCTTTTTAAACCTCTGCAACCATCAATCTCCACAAAGTTTCTATGGGATGGAGATCTGGAGATACGTTTGGTGATCAAGAAATCTTATTTTTTCTTCTAGCAAGTACTTCTTTGTTATTGATGCATTGCGAATAGCTGCAGCATCTCGCTAAAAAATCCATTTTTCTCCATATAGACGACGCCCTTCTTGTAGCATTTTCACATAATCTGCTGCTTTTAGTCAACCACTGAAAATTGTGGTTTAAGTTTTCCTGAACATGAGAAGCCCCCTCCTGATCATAAGAGATCTTGCTGTACTATGCCTTATTGAGTAATTCTTTTCTGGAAAATTTTTTGCGAGCCAGTACTTCTGAAAGCCATCTGGACCGTCTAATTGAATTTCTTTTCGTCCGAGAAAACAACTTTTTGCCAGTCTTTAGCACTCACGGTTTGATATTGACAAGCATATTCCAGTCTTTTCTCTTTGTGATTTATAGTTAACTTTGGATGATGAATTCGTTTTTTATTTTAATTTTTTCATTGTTTAAAGGCTTTCTAAATTGATCTAGTACTGCAAGGAGCATCAGTTAGGAATTTCAATGTTTTTGTTGTTGACGAAGTTTTCTTTTTTACATCTCGAACAATTCTTCTCTTGAATTGTGGTGATAATTTTTCTGGCCTGACAGTCGGTTTTCTTGCTCCATACTTATTTGGACTTTTCAAGGATTTGCAGATAACGATTTTACTGCGTCCTAAGACCTTCGGAATTTCTCTCAGATTTTCTAACTCTTTTCAGAGTTGTAATCTTGCCTTTCTCAAATTCTGATGATTTACTTCCTTTAGCTATTTATAGTTTTAGTATTTTAAGTATTACAGTTTTAATAGCTTTTATATTACTTAGACTATATGTAATACATTTTTCAGTTAAATTAAGTCCATTTTTCTGTAGTTTTTATTGGTGTCTTATATTCATGTCCAAAATAAATTTTCAAATTTAGCATAAAAGCTAATATACACAAAAAATGAACTGAAATTTCTTCTTATTTTAAATTCAAATATCTCTTAACCTTATTTTTCATATATCTGATGTTCATGATTTAAAAATTGTAAACAATATCTTTTTCTTCATTTTTGAGGGTGGTCTTATATTTTTGTCCAGAGGTGTACTGATAAATTTTTGGGTAACTAAATATATGTTGGACGAAAAGCTAGGAACTGACCGCTCTTGGCTGAGTTTCTGAGGGAGAAAGTATGATTTTGTGAACTTCTTAGACAACCAAGCAAGGAAAAAAATGAATTAAAAATCTGGAGCCCTTAATGCAATTCAATTTTGCCTTCAAACTTTTTCTAGGACGACACTGGTACAAATCTCAATTGGCATTTTTTCTTTCCTTAAACAGTATACGTAACGGAAAGTACTGCAGTCTCGAAACATGCGAGTTCGAGCTCCAGTCACGTTATTACGTTCACTTTTAGAGAGAGGTATGGACTCCCTTATCTCCTTAAGCAATAGGTTAAATAGTACCACTGCTTTTTCTGCTGCAAGTATATATGTAGCATTAAATAACCCATGAAGATTGATATGCCATCAAAGAAAGAAAGAAACCAAACCAAACGAAGAATATATAGATTGTAAAAAGGAGAGAGTTGCAGCTAAGATAAATGTCACAGGTTTGTGCAACCTTTTTCAAACCTGCGTCTCGATCCAGGAGAGCTCACGAGACCTACAGAAGCCATATGATTCGGGAATTTAATCATAGTATTTAAACAATATATTATTTTAATTCTTGGAACTTAGTAGTAATGGTAACGAAGAGATACTCCAAACAACTCAAATCTCCAAAGATGAAGCTTTTCTTAGCACTGGATGCAATTTAGTATGATGTTCAGGACACACAGTTCTGACATTGCAGAAAATTCACGGCTATGTCACAAAAGGTTCACTGGACTTAAAATAGTCCCAATCAGTATGTCGGATTAAAGTATTGTTGACCCTCAAACACTTTGAAAATTTTATTGCCATTGCTCCCGGGTCTACTCAGGCCCAGAGTGGTAGCACCTGATATGGTCCTATCTATGGGTTAAATAAAACTAAACTGCGTATTTATGCTAAATCGAATTGTTTGAAATAAATCTATTTTGACATATAAACTGCATACTTATGCTAAACCGAATTGTTTGAAATAGAACTGTTTATTTGTATAATAATGGATTTGGCATTAAATAACCTCAAATGCTTTATGTGCCATAAAACCAAACCAGACATGCAAACTTTTATCATAATGATCTTAATTCGGCTTTAAATGACCCCCAAAGGGTTGATACTCCGTAAAATAAAGCAACCAACCAACTCTGAAGATTTAATTGCTTTGTTTAATTGCATATTAACCTTTATGGGCTATTTAATGCTAAACCATCCTCGTAAAAGGGCAGTAGTGGTATTATCTAACCCAAACATCGATGGACAAGGGTGTTCATATCTTTTCTATGGATATTTGTACAAAAGTGAACGTAATATCGCAACTGAAGTCACTTTTTACGGCGTCGAACGTAAAAAAAAAAAGGATATTTTTTTTATCGAGAAAGGTGAATTTTATTGAAATGAAATTTGTAACAACAGTCAACAATTATAGCGAACACATTTTGCGGCGATTGTACAGTTTTTAAATTCACTTTGTTTCTCCGAGATATAAGAACTGATATGAGACTAAAGTATAATTAGATTTCTAAGAATTGGAAAATTTTCACGTTTGTATAAATTGTATTGATCTTGAAAACAATGACAGTTTTATTTAAAATACAATGTCTAAAGACGCTATCAAAACAGCTTTATTAAAAGATTTTCGAATTTTTAGGACTATATATATCAGGGGTGTTAATATTAGTTACCTAGCAAGTGGTCTAACACACAAATAGACTGATGTAGATCCAGATAAGACTAGCCCTGAGTCATTTTCTGGAGAAATATATGGGTGAATAGACACCACTCATGCGAATGTGTTGGGCAGGTCCATCCTAGCAAAATGGACCAACCCATCTGCTCCATTAGGTAATCTTCTATAAATGAGGTAAATTTAGCTGGCTTGCTTTTCCAAGAAGAATCAAGTAGGCAGCCCTGTTAGCAGGTAAGTCTTTTGACTTCTACAAGGTGTTTCATGGTCAAAGTCTTAAAAGTGCCATCACACCCCCAGGGTTGAGGCTCAGCGGACCAAAGTGAGATGAGAGAGGATTTATGATGCTCATTGTAATACTATCATCGTGTTACAAGTTGACTGGCGATAAATTAAATTAAATACTTAGGACTAGTTGGGATAATTTGTTGAAGATTAGTTATAGTCTTTTGGTAAGGTAGTGTAGAAAAATACTATAAAAAATAATAATAATGGATTCGCACCCGGCGACACCAATGGGTTAAATTGACAAGGACACCAAGATTGTTAACTGTAAGGGTTGAATCGGCCGATCTGGATTTTGATTGACGGGAAAGAAAAACAAAATTTTGTTTCAAATTCTAATGTCAGCCGAGTGCGAATCTTCGGAAAATTACGGCTAAAAGACTGGCACAAGGCTATTAACACAATATTAGAATATAATCGAGTGGCTCAAAAATCAAAGAAAAGCAGGGTGGGACTTCTCTCCTACCCCGGTGATTACCCTATGGGGCCATTGGTCCAGCGTTTCTATTGACTGGCCAATCGGAGACATGTATTCATAAAAGTAGATCCCGAAAAGGGAATAGGCAGATCGAAGGCTGGTTCCGCAGACTGAAGACTTGAAGCCCTTGCCACCCTCTTGCTATCACTGCCGCTTTACCAAAAGTCCTCAACTTGACCGTTCCTATCAAAATTAATTTGCTCAAGACAGACTCGAGGCTAACTGTTATTGCCAGTCAACTTATCACTTCTTACTCCAAACTGAAACCCCTTGTTGTTGTTGTACATGATTTTTAATCATTGTATAATGAAAAAAGGCTGTGTTATTTAAAACTGTTAACAAGCGTTCCTGAGTTATTGAGGTAATTGACTAGCTAATAGCATCGGTAAAGTTGGCTGCCTTCCGAACCAGCCAGAACCAAGAGAAGTCCGAATCAGATCTTTCCCAACTTTCCCGTGGATCGAAAAACATAACGTTGGCACGGAAATCTGGACTAGCAGATTCACCAGAGACTTCGATCTATAAGTGGCTCGCAGCGCGACTTGCACTTATAAGACCACATCATCTTTGATACCTTTGATAGGCTGTTATTTTTTCTCCATCGAAATGAATATATATACAGTAACTGTGGATCAGTTCAAAATGTAGGAATGCCATCACACACACACACACACACACACACACACACACACACACACACACACACACACACACACACACACAGAGTTTTTGATTAGCTGAAAAATATTCTTATGTCCCCTTATTATTAGTAGGTGCGTCGAACTGGCAGAATTTCGGCCCTTCTTTGCCATACGAACAGTGATTGTCGAAAGGAATAATTTGGGTTAATGAAAAGATTTCCGGCATATTTCGACAATGAATTATAGAACAAATTAATATCATTCTTGACAGACTTAAAAGATATATTTCAATTCCTCAAAGGCCTTTTTTTTAGATCTGAGAAATAAACTACAGCTAAAATAAGACGTGTTTTTAACTGTAACTCCGAAGACAAAACAGGGTTCCTCTTTTAAAAAAGGCCATATGCTGACACCAATCTCAAGGGAGAGATTGTTTCGAGCTGATTCCTACTGCTAGGCTACTTTTCAAAACTTATCTTTCCAAGCCAGATGAAGACAGTCGCAGCGTCCGAACCCCGTAACGTGCAACATCAATAAGACGGAGACTAGAAAAATAAAGCGTAATAAAAAGAAAGAAAAATAACCCTCCGCTTTAGTCATTCAGTGGGTGACTTCTGTCTAACAATTCAAACGCTGTTGACAGTAGGAAGTGGAAGGTAAAGCAAATACAGAGACAACGTATGTATTTACCAATCACTCTGCACGGACTGGATGTAATACAGGTTCAATTTTTTTGTAGGGTTTAACAGGTTTGAATTAAGACTTTTTCTCTTAGACAGGAACAACGTATCCACAAAAGCAAAGTGACAAAAAAACAAAACAACAAAAAACAAAAAACAAAACAGGGATCAAAAATAAAAGCAGAAAAAAACACTCAAGAAAATTAGGTAATATACGACTGATAAGGGAGGTCACTTATTCAAGTCTGAAACATTCTCTTTGTGTTGAGCCGTCTCTTCTGTATCACGCCTCGACCACCTGCTCCCTTTTATTTGAGATCCCTATCCATTAGTTTTATAAAACCTGATTCTATAGTAAACAACATTTACCGCATTAATATGAATATCAAAGAATCATTTTCCCGTCATTATAATTTGGTGCTATCTAATAATTGGCTCCTTAAACGGCGTTGACGAGTACTGAAAGTATTTATTATATTGATATAGATTAACCATGAATGTACTGTCTTTGTCCTTTATTTTTTCTTGAGTATTTTCTGCTCAAAAGTACACAGAATAGTTCAGGCATTATTCGTTAAGTGACGATATGTAAAGTACACATTTTTTTGTGACAGTTATTTATCTCTTCTGGATAAAGCTGTATACAAAATGCGATCAGCGGAGAGTCTAAATGCATTGCTTAAACTCGAAGATGAGGTTTTTTCTTGTTTAAAACAACGTAGAACGTAAAAGTAGCAATGAGAAAATGATTTATAATTTCTGTTCTACTTAAGTCGTGTAACAAGAGTTTCTTTAACTGATAAGAAACACTGACATTGTTTCGGGGTAGGTGAAGAATGCAGTTGGCATCGTATCAAGAATTCTAAGGGAAAAGAGATGATCACACAATTTCCCAGTCTTAGCAGTTAATCCTTTTGAAGGTTTTACGTTACTGCAATATCAACCTTTGTGGGTTATTAAATGCTAAATCCTCCCTTCTTTCTCTCTCTCTCTCTATATATATATATATATAGTTTGTTTGTAGTTAACGTTTTTTAAACGAGTCAGCTGTCATCTGTTTGCACCCAGTCAAATGGTTTCTATTATTGCTATATAATACTGATAGTTCTATTTGCACACAGTTAGTTTCTAGTATTTCTATCTTACCCTAAAAATTCTACTTGATCTAAATCATTCGTTTGCTCACAGTTAAATGGTTAAAATAGAGCTATTTATTATTTTCACTCAGTTAAATGATTTCAAGCATTGTTATTTAACATTAGTAATTTGAATTTATTACCAATCATTTCTTGGAAGCAATTGAATAGTTTTAAGTATTACAATATATTGTTTGCGCAAAGTTCAATGGTTAAAGTATTGAGACAATATGCCCGACACGGTCGGTCCCCACTATCTCAACTTCTTAAATCAGCTCACGGCCATTCGATAGTCTAGTGGTTTCTCCCATCTCCGGCCAGGGACATTTCACATATTTTACAAATATGCAGCAGATATAACATATATAACCGAGAGTGGAAGAAAGAAAAACAAACAAGCACGGACTTGGGTTAACCCTGAGAATAAGAGGGGAGAAGTTTTGGGCACTTTTCTGGGATTTTTGTGCATCTGTGGCTATGTTTATCCGAGCGAAATTCACACACTGCTACTATGAACACTGACTCATCCTCTCGCGCTGGATCCACTGCTGCCAACTCCTCCTTCAGCAGCCGCTTCTTTCGGATCGTCGCCTCTCCTTGACTGTTGCTAACTCCTCTCTGTTCACTGCTCTGGGATATTGCCTTTCCTCGTCTTCTTCCGTTTTCGTTGGAAATTTCGCGTGCAAGCCCTTTGTGTGGGTTTCGCGCCAAAACATACTAAGGAATCCTCTGACTGGCGCTCACCCACACTCACACAATGAATGCTCACTATTGTGACACAGTATATCTATTTATTATTTTCACACAGTTAAATGGTTTCAAGCAACCATTCCAAGTGAGAGTTGACCTGGGAGTACGGGCAATGAAGGAGTATTCCACATTTCCCAAAGATCCAGAACTGGAGCCTTACCATCAGATGGTTTAGTTCCATATCTAGGACATTCGTTAGGGGTGGGGTTTTGAGATTCAGTCGTCCTATTACACAACCCCAGCCGATTGGGCTGCATTTAAAGTAGAGGAAACACGGGGACAAATATTTGTACCAAACTGTTGTCTCTTTGTGCGTATGAGTGTGTATATGCGAGTTTGTAAGTATGAGTGTATGTGTATGTGTGTGAGTGTATATTTACAGTCTCTAATGTAAAAGGGGGTGTCATCGTGGTGTAATGGTTAAAGCGATGGACTGCGGAATTGTAGTACGCGAGTTCGAACTCCAGTCGCGCTATTACGCTCACTTTCAGACAAATACCCTTGGGAAAGGCATGAACCTCCTTATCCTCCCAGCTATGTGTTAAATAGTAGCACCACTGTTCTTCTAGAATAATGGCTTTGGCATTAAATAACCTGCAAAGGTTGATATGCCATTAAACAAAGAAACCAAACCATCTAATGTAAAAATATAAATACAGTAATCTATCTATCTATATGATATAACAGCACTCATTGATGAATGCAGTGTTTAGGCTATTGCAAAGATACTGTCGGAAATAAGATAGCAACAAGAGCTCATGGAGAGCCTTGTGCCTAACTAAACTCAGCTTATTAAATCGTTATGTGTATTCGTTAATTTTCTAAGTTTAGTTTGTTCCGGTTCTATGGCATATCAACAATGTTTGATATGCTATAAAACTCAGCCATATTATTTAATGTCAAACCCTTTTTTTTTTTACATATATATCAAATATGATTTTAAAATATGTGCAGTTGGGCAGCAGTCTTTCATTTAAGTATGTTTGATTAAATAATAAAGACACATTTTGTCTATATGATTTTAATAAGATCCTCAGGTTTGAATTGGTGGATGAATTTACTAAAATTCTCCCGAGCGCTTTCAGACCTTTCATAAGCCATCATCAGGGGGTGCTTGCATGTATGAAGAGTGTTTTAAAAGATATTTTTAGGTTTTTTATAACATTACAAAATTACGTAAACACCGAGTTAGATAAAATTAAGATGCTAATTAATTTAAAAAACAGAACGCTATCAACGGAGATAAAATATTATCAAGAAATATAGAATTAAAAAAATAAGATAAAAATAAAGGCATTTCAAAATATTGTCACTATTTTAAAAATTAATTCTATTGATTCTAGTTTTTTTGTTTTTATATGTAGGGCTTCTAAGATTTGTGGTCGTAACTTATTAATTTCGTGTGCTATCATAATGATGTTTTCAATTATAATTTTTCGAAATTTTGATTTGGGAATAGCATGGGTTTTAAGATGTGAGGATATGGAGCTCGAACCATTAAGGAGCATCGTAAGCAGTCTTGAAAGAGTTGTAGTGGTAAGACCAACGTATGTATCATTTTTGTTCGAGAAAGGTTCGAAAGTGCTCGGGATAATTTTGGTAAATTCATCCACCAATTCCAATCTGGAAACAAGACATCTTTTACCAGGAAACTTGAAAGACTCTTAATAAGATTATATAGACAATTTGTGTCTTTATTATTTAATCAAACATGATTAGATATGATTTGTAAACTCATTTGGAAGATTCATTTTAAACGAACTTGAGCTCATCCTTTTTTATGCAGTTGAATAGTTTTAAGTATTTCTATCAAACACGAATATCTCTATTCAACATGAATCATTTGTTTGCACACAGTTAACTGGTTTCAAGTATTTGCTATGTAACAGTAACAATGTAACACCAGTAATTTGTCAGCACACATTTAAATGGATATTAATATGTTATTTGTAAATGAATAGTTTGTCGGTAATTTCATTTTTAAATGAGTTAGAGCTATTTTGTTTGCACACGAGTATTGTTATAGCTTCTACACAGTTAAAGGGTTTCAAGTATTGCTATCTATCACTAATAATTCTATTCGATATTAATCATTCGTTTGCAGACAGTGAGGTCGTTTCAAGTATTACTATTTAAAAATTATTATTTCGTTGAACACTATTCATTCATTTGCACACAGTTAAATGGTTTCAAGTATTGCTATGTATCATGAAAAAATAATAGGGAAATGATTTACCAATGTGTTCCTGCACATATATTTTCAAATCAACCATCATGGCATGCCAGTGATAAGGCTTAAAAGCTGATGAATTCACTTTCGCCAAGTTCATTTTAGTGAGCTGAACATACGCACAACAGTCATACTGTGCTTTTTCCAGTCAGCCATCGCATGACGATTGCACTGAAGATTTTCTTCAAACCCAGTTTACTGGGTGTCTATACTTTGAGAGTGCAGACGCATTGTCTTCGCTCTTTGCATTTCTGGCTGCTTGAATTAAAATGTTAAGATTTAAGTACAAAAAGTTCGCGGAATGCAATACTTTTAGATTTTTTTTAAAAGTGCGTAGACATGAGGCCATCTTGTGAACAATGGAGAGCTGATAAAAATGCTATTAATTTTATTACGTCAGCATATCTCTTAAGTGTACTTTCAATCTATCTATCTATCTATCTATTTCTCTAATCTGAGCGGGAAATTCACAGCTTTCTCAACCACGAGGCGGGCCAAGCTCTCGTGTCTAGATTTTTTTTCTTTTTCCGCTTAAAAGAATGTTAACGAATCCTTAATTTAAACTGAAAAGCAGAAAACATTATATTTTAAACTTATACGTTATTATTGTTTTATGTTTCGAAGGAGGAAAAGCCTTTTCGACTTGTCTTATCTCAGAAATGGGTTATTTGCTGAAAAACAGCCCTGCCACGTGCTTGTCCATAAATTTTAACAGAAATTTATCCCTAGCAGTCAGAGCTTCTTGGTTTTCTTGCATAAGGAATATCTACCTTCAGCTGATGTCTCTTATGACGTCATTATATATATATATATATATATATATATATATATATATATATATAAGAATGATCAACAAATGTATATTGTATACCCTCCTTCCTTGGGTGTTACTACAGGCCTGTACGCTAGCGTGCTTATAATCGTACAGATGGCAAATACCATTCTGCGATATATTATTCCACGCCGAAGACTTTGAAAATTTTATCGTAACATCTATTACCTAATAAGATACACTCACTGCACCCGATATCTTTCTTCAAGGATTACAGTTTTATTTTCCATCATTATTGTCATCAGTATCATAAATTTATATTAATGTTGTGTGTGTGTGTGTGTATATAAACTAATCTTATTTAATGTGACTGACAAAGTATGTTTTAGTAATTTGCTGCTATGGTTCTTTAAAATTCGACTAGCTAAAAAGGAATATGAACTCATTAAAGATGGCTGAATCCAAGATTTTATTTTTATTCCTTAAAAAAATCTCGTTTCCTTTTCACGAACATAAATCATTAGTCGATTTATACACGAATATATAGGTTTTTATCATTAAGGGTTTTTGGATTATTGTCTTCATCATTACTTCCACAACGTTTCGGGTGATATGTTCTCCGGCTTTATTAAGGTGTTTGTCCAACTCGGGAACCTACACGGAACTTCGAACTACGTCCTTCATTGAATCTACGGGGGTCGCCTGTTCTGGTTCCGTTAGCCATAACCGGGTACAAGTGTGAGGTATTCCTGTATTGTTACTCGCCTGCAGTCAGGACTGAACCTGCAACCTCCTTAGAAGCTCAGGAAACCAACGCCTATAACCGTTACGCTATGTGTCTTGCTAGACAGTTTAGATGGAATTTTTGGGACTTATAAACTTAACGTTCTTACTTGACTAGGATTACTACTATCATGTATAATTTCTTAACTGTGCTCATATTCAGATTTGATTTTTTTAAAGATGAAGACAATAGTCAGAAAACCCTTAATGGTAAAAATCATCAAGCTTCGTCTCAGAAATTTAGACAACGAATATATCGGTATCTATATTATTATTATCTTCTTTCTTTCCTTAACTTTCAGTAGGAATCTTGTAAAATTCAACTAAGTAAAAAGAAATATGAACTCATTACAGATGATTGCATCCGAGATCATATGCATATTCCTTTAAAAAATTCGCTTTTGTACCACCCGTTCTTTTCTTTCGTAAATTCGCTTTCACTTTGAAGCGGTTTTTATTAT
This sequence comes from Sepioteuthis lessoniana, assembly GCA_963585895.1. Taxonomy (NCBI): domain Eukaryota; kingdom Metazoa; phylum Mollusca; class Cephalopoda; order Myopsida; family Loliginidae; genus Sepioteuthis; species Sepioteuthis lessoniana. The sequence goes on from OY757920.1 coordinate 90,347,750, forward strand.
ATTTTGTCTGTTGGAACAAACCTGTCTGATTATATGGCTAGCGTAAATAATCTCCCGTCAACCAACCAACCAACCTTTGCTTCAAAAGCAAAAAAAAAAAAAAAAGAAAAAAAAAAGGAAAAAAGAGCATCACTTTCCTAATGTCTTGAAAAAGATCTAACACAACGCCACACTGTTCTTCATCTCTTTTTGCACATAGGTTCACTCAAATCATTAGTCCAAACGTTATCAAGTCTTAAGATGTTTCTTTTTCTTCGTCTGACGCCGTAAAAGTCTCACCGTTCGAATACGTGTTTTTGTTCGAAAGTATTTCTCCAGATGTCAGACATTTCTTCTTCCTTCTAACCTACATTGCAGCATCTAAGCCTTCATCTGGATGCTTAAAAATGTTCTCTCTTTTTTCTTTAATTGGTTCTTCCCAGAAAGCCTTTCTATTAGTGGCTCCCAACTTTCAACCAAGTCACTCTTTAGAGATAAACTTATCTTCCCTCCATAATTCTTTGTCGTTGGAATACTTTAGTATGACAGGAAAGAATTAAAAAATCCTTTAACCTGGAAATGTTACACTATCGGTTGAAGTGATGAGATACTTTAGTTTAAATATGATATTATTTTGGTTTAAATATAATCATACGACAGAAAGAAACGAAAGAAGAATCGGATTAGATAAGGCAAGAAGTAAAAGTAGACTTAAAAAAAAAAAAAAAAAAAAAAAACAAACAAAACAAAATCCCCAAATAAAATTGCACAGTCGGCTGGGCAGTCCCCCAACGAGTGTTCTGGATGTGACACTAATAATCTGATGTTGAGGTTCCAGTAATGCAGGAGCTTTGGGGAACGCGGAGTACCCTTTTATTGCCATCACTCTCAGGTCCACCCTGGTCCGGCGTGGTAGCACCTGATAGGGCCCTATCTATGGCTTAAATAGAACTAACTGCATATTTATGCTAAACTGAATTGTTTGTACTGAACTGAATAGATTGAAATAAATGTTTTTCTCAATTAAACTGTTCTTACATTTAAACTGCGTACATATGCTAAACTGAATTGTTTGAAATTGAACTGTTTTTGACTTTGAAACTGTACTTGCACTAAACTGAATTGTTATATATAGAACTGTTTTGACGTTTAACTGTGTAAACAAAATCTTACACTAAACTGAATTAGCAGAATTAGAACTGTTTGAATAAACTGAATAGTTTGAAATAGAAATGTTTTTGACAATTAAACTGTGTACTCATGCTGAACTGAATTGTTTGAAATTGAACGGATTATTTACATAAAAAATGGATTTGGCGTTAGATAACCTACAAAGGTTGATATGCCATAAAACCCAACCAACCAACCCAAATAAAACAAAGACAGAAAGTGTAAGAAAATACGAAAAGACGTAAAAGCTTAAAAGTACGTTAAGAGTAATTGAAGACATTTTTCCTGCTACATACATTATCAAAGAACGAGAAAAATTTTGATTAACTACGATTTGACGTCTTAAATTAAATTTCTATTTTCTCGTTCCCAAGGGAGGTAAAAATGTTAATGAATAGTATATATTAACATGATACACGACAGACTTGCTATGGAAATGAATAAATGCATACAGAAGACTGAGATACCCGATTGGATGACCAAAGGGAAAACCACTAAAATCCAAAAAGACCCCTTCAAAGGAACTGCTCCAAACAACAATAGACCTATAACGTACCTACCGATGATGTGGAAGAAAATAACGGCACAAATTAGGGAGATTTACAACTCATTGATAAACCGCAGAACCTTCCCCGAGGAACAGAAAGGGTGCCACAAGAATACCAGAGGCACAGAGGAACTACTATATAAAGATCATCACATCCTCAACGGAAGTAAAACGAGACGGAAAAATCTAGCTATGGATTGACTGCAAAAAGGCTTACGATATGGTCCTCCAAAGCAGGATACTACATTGTCTCAAAATGTATAAAATACCCGACCAAGTCGTACAGTTTATCGAGAAGACCAGGCAAACTTGCAGAGTGGATTTAACAGCTGGAGGAAAAAGCTTAGCAGATGTAAAGATCCAAAGAGGCATATTCTTGGGAGATGCACTATCACCATTACTATTTGTGATAGCCATGATGCCACTCAATTACATCCTTAGGAAATGCATAGCCGGCTATAAACTCAGTAAATCACCGAAAAAGATTAACCACTTGATGTACATGGACGACATGTACAGTGAGAATATACAGTCAAGATATAGGAATGAAATTTGACATAGAAAAATGCGCCCTGCTAGTAATGAAAAGTGGCAAATGACATGAAAGGAATCAAATTACCAAATCAAGTGGTAATCAGAACACTTGAAGAAAAGGAAACCTACAAATACTTGGGGATATTGGAAGCTGACACCATCAAGCAAGTGGAAATAAAATAAAAAAATAAAAAAGAGAATCTCCGAAGAACCAGGAAATTACTCGAGACAAAACTTTATAGCGGAAACATTGTCAAAGGGATAGTTACCTGGGTTGTCCTCCTCGTAAGATACTAGGGACTACTTTTAAAGTGAACCAGAGAATAACTTAAACAAATGGACCAAAGAACAACAAAAAAACAAAACAAAACAAAACAAAAATAACGAAGCTAATGACCATGCATAAGGCATAACATCCCAGAGATGACGTTGACAGACTATATGTGTCAAGAAGAGAGGGAGGAAGAAGACTTGCCAGCATTGAAGACAGTGTTGATGCTTCGATACAGCGACCCGAAGACTACATAGAAAAACGTGGAAGAAGACTGATTGCAGCCAACTGAAGCAATACTAACGACACGAGGACCAGCCGAACGACAATAACCATAAAACAAAAATGGGAAGAAAAACAACTCTATGGACGTTTTAAGCGACTAACGAGCGACGTCTCACACGAGAAAACGTGGACGTGGCTAAGAAAAAGAAACCCTAAAGAGAGAAAATGAATCTCTTTTAATAGCTGCACAAAACAACGCCATAAGGACTGACCATATAAAAGCAACTATAAATAAAATTCAACAAAACAACAGATGCAGGTTATGTGGTGATAGAGATGAAACGATCAATCACATAATAAGCGAATGCAGAAAATTTGTAAAGAAAGTGTATAAGACTAGGCACGACTGGGTGGGCAAGGTGATCCACTGGGAATTGTGCAAGAAATTGAAATTTGACCATACGAACAAATGATATATATACAACCAAGAATCTGTCCAGGAGAATGACACACATAAACTCCCCTGGGATTTTGACATCCAAAAGGTTCACCTAATCTCAGCCAGACAACCAGACCTTATAATAATCAACAAAAAAAGACAATTTGCAGGGTTGTGGATTTTGCTGTTCCGACTGACCACACAGTAAAAGTTGAAAGGATGCGAAAAGTAAGATAAGAACCTCGATCTTGCTAGGGAATTGAAAAAACTGTGGAACATGAAAGTGACAATGATACCAATTGTAATTGGTGCTCTTGGTATAGTCCCCAAAGGATTGGTACCAGAACTGGAGGACTTGGAAATAACGGGATGGGTGGATACTGTCCAAACTACAGTATTTTTGAGATCGGCCAGAATACTGAGAAGAGTCCTGGAGACTCGAGAAGATTTTGTTGTCACTCAAACTCCAATGGAAAACCATCAGCTAACACTGGTGTGAAAAAAATAATAATGGGACCTGCATCGGAAAGGTAAGGTCTACATACGAGGATGATTAAATAAGTTTCCAGACTTTTTTCGTATGGGTACTTTTATTGATAGTATGAAACTCTACCCCCCTTCGAAGTAACCTCCTACGGATGCAATGCACTTGTTTGACCGTTCCAACAACTTCTGGAAGGCCTCATGGAAGTCCTCTTGTGTGAGCGAGTCAATGACCTTCGTCGGCCTCTTTCATCTCCTCAATTGTCTCATAACGAGAGCCTCTGAGCTTAGGGAATAACCAAAAGTCACAGGGAGCAACGTCTGGGAGGATGACGAACTGTCTTGATACAGATCTTGGTCAAATAGTCTGTGACAAGGATGGAGTTGTGGATTGGTGCATTTTCCTGGTGGAAATGCTACTGACCCGATTTGAAGAGTGCTGGCCTCTTCCCTAGGAATCTCTTCCTCTTAAAACCTCAACAAAGTAACCCTAACCCTAACCCTTTGGCCAATCAACTCTGGTGTATTGACTTCCTTATTCCTCCCATACCTCTCATCATCCCTCACAGACTCCGTGCCTTCCTTGAATCTCTTATGCCATTCAAAAACCGATGCCTGATTCATGCAAGATGGTCGAAAAGCAGTCTTAAGCATTCCGTACGTTTCTGTGGCATTTTGTCCAAGTTTAAAACAGAATTTGATTGCATATCGTTCTTCTTAAGTGTCCTCATGTCCAGATTGGAGTTCTGAAATTCACCAGCTGTGACAATCAGGTTTTTCAATTGCTGCTGTAACTGTTCATGTGAACCTGAAATCATAAAAATTGGTCAGTCATCCCATAAAATGTATAGCAATAACATACTGAATTCTCATGAGTCTACGACAATTTTAAATGCCTGTACAAAAAAAAGTCTGGAAACTTATTAAAGGCACCACGTAGTTCGACTTCAAGTTACTCTTACCACGCTTATAACCAGGAAAATCAATTTAAATAAAAAGGCACAAAGAAGACTGAAAATAAAGAAAAACCCACAATGATGAGAGGAACATAAACATTCAAGAAATTGAAATATGCTAATAAAATGTGGGTTCGAACCTTATCTGAAGTTGTATCCGTAAAATATATTTCTTCTAAGGAAGAGAAAATGAAATAATAGACGACTTCTGGAAATATCAAAATTAGAGGAGGAAATTTTATATTTGAATTTTTTCAAACGTCTTATCATTTTCAGACATTGACTCGAAAACTTATTTCGTGAACACGTGATTTGAGAAATATCTCTGTTGTTGTTTGCAGATTCAATATTCAGTTTTACTTTCAGTTTCTTACAATCATTCACCTGGTCTTTACCCAAGACCTAGCATGAGGGCAGGTTGGGATTACATTTATTCAATGTATTTATGTTTTTTGCTGCCTTTTAGGGGTCATATTTTTCAGTCAAGTTGATAATACTCTCCGGAGGAGATTAACAGTTCTGTAGAATGAATTATTTTGTATTTCATTTAGGCTGAGATTACAAGGCGTCTTGTTAATGTGTTTATCTGTCTTTTTCTTAATCAAACCCAGTGCTCCCACTATTACTGGCAAGATGGTAGTTTTAAGGTGCCATATTTTTTCAGTTTCTATTTCCTGGTATGTTTGTATTTACTTATTTTATCATACTTTTAGACTAATATATCATTATTCATTAGCAATGACATATCAATTAGAAGGCATATCTTTCTTTTATAGTCCTTAACCACTATATCTAGTCTATTGCTCTTTGTTTTTCTATCAGTTTGGATAGCAACGTTCCAGACCATAGAAGATTCTTTTGCTTGCGTTATTGGTTCTGGTTGGTGTTCATAGCATTTTCCAGATTTCAATATTTCGTAATATTTGCATATTTTCCAATAAATATAATGTCCTATTTTATCATGCATTTATATTCGATTAGTATTAAGATCGAGCAGTTGGACACTAAATAGTCAATTGATTCAGTTTTTGCTCGTAAAAAATCTACATATTGGGTTTGATTTGTTTTTATAGGGTCTTCCCGGTAGTTACAAGACAGTAGGCTCTGGTCATGCGTTGCTATTATTAACCCCTCTGTCTCCGTCATCAATCCAGTATTTTTCAGCTATCGCTCAGTTTTAAGTATATCTATATGGACATTTCAGATTCTTAGTGCATATTGTCCACGTAGGGTTTTTTTTGTTCCCAGGCGTTTATAACTGACTCAGAGTTTGTACTTTTGATTCTTTTTTTTCTGCCTCAATTGCTTTATCTTGTATGTCTATTTCTTCCGGTGTGTGGTCGAGTTGTTTCTTTACTTATTGAATATTTTTTTTGTTTTGCCTCCCGTGTGTATTTACCAACTGTAGTATCCAATTTGTTACAGTGTTGAAGAAAGAAAAAACGAATGGAGAAAAAAAGAAATAAATAAAAAAGAATGAAAGAAGAAAAGAAAAAGGAAGGAGAAATAAAGAATGATAGAAAGAAAAAATGAAAAAAGAAAGATAATGGAACAAAGAAAGAATAGAAAGAAAGACGTAAGGAAGAAAGGAAAACGAAAGAAAGAAGGAAAGAAGAAGGAAAGAAAGAAAAGGGAAGGAGAAAGAATACAAGAAAAAAGAATGGAAAGATAAAGCAGGGAATGAAGAAAGAAGGAAAGTGAAAAGTAAAGGAAAAGTAATTAAAGAAGGAAGGACGAAAAAGAAAGAAGAAATGAAAGAAAACAGAAAGAAAGTAAAAGAATTTGGGAACTTTTTTTTTTAATCTTTCGTTGCATAATATTAAATCAAGATTTCTTATCTCTGATCAAGATAAGAGATTATCCAGGAAACATAAGGCGGGAATCCAAATGTTAACTCTAGGCTTTGATTAAGTGTCCCCGACTGCGATAATTCCATATCATTCATCACTCGTTATTTTATTTAATTCATTTTATTTCTTTTTTTTAGAGTGTGTGTGCGTGTGCATTTTGTTTGCCAGTCTGAAAGGGCCCTAATTCACTGGGATTGCATGTCTCCCTTTACGCTGCCACTCAATCTACCACGCCACCTCTAAAAGCTGTTGACTTGTGGACAGAGTAACTGTATTTAGCAGAGGCAAAAATGTTTGGTTCCGTTAGAAATTATCGTTAAACAAATACGAAGGGTCGTGTAGGAGTCGAGCGTTAATGACCGACAATCTAAGCACTTAAACACTTCTCTCATTTTTTTCACTCGTATTGATTCGGTCTCTTGTATTTCACTCTCTCTTTTAGCTATATCAAGAGAGAGTAATATATATATAAATATAAATATATATATATATATATCATCAAGTCGGGCTGACTTCAGAGTTCCTTGACTCTCTCTCTCTCTCTCTCTCACCCCTCATCCCTCTCATCTATCGCTCCTAATTGGTCCTGTAGGCGGCATCCAGGGTCCGCTCAGAGCTGATGTAAGTTTTAGTTGGTTGGTCAGCACTGGCACATCTCTGTGTAGAATTTCTGAAGAGAACGACACTAATGAGTTTGTCCTTGCTTCTCCAGTACTGCCCTGCATGTTAAGTTCGTCTACATTGGATGGCTTGTGAATTGGGCGGCAGATAGCCGTATAATTCCTCTTTTGTAGGTTGTTGCTTCCAGGATCTGTCCAAGATAGCAAGTAACATTTGTGTGTTGTTCTCGTCTTGCCTTTTCTCTATACATTTTGTTAGCGTATACGTGTCTCGTTGGCCAAGTGGGTAGAGTGTTCGTCAATGATCCGGGAGACTTGGGTTCAATCCTAGGTCGCATCATACTAAAGACTTTAAAAATGGTGCTTGACACCTCCTTGCTTAACACTCAGCAATATAAGGTATGTATCAAGGGTAAAGTGGAGCAATCCAGGAAAAGGAGTAGTGCCCTCCCCCACACCTCGGTGTAGTAGCTATTGAAAAGGGAGCCTTCTGGTCGCCCTCGACTACGGTCACCAACTCACTTTATACGTGGTGCATCCATGTAGTTGTATTGACACAGCGCCAGCTTGGTAGAAATACCGTCTTATTTTATCCAAGAAATTAGATTTCGATATGATCGATATCCTGTCAATAGCGTTTCACGTCTTGCTAGGCGTATGTTGACACCATTTTCAGTAGATGAGATATTGCTGCCGAGATATATGAACAGGTCTATTAATTTAGATATTTGCCACTTAGAGTGGAGATATCTTATTTAAAAGACACGAAATCTGTTTAATTTGCGTTCACATAGAGGCCAATATCTCTTGCCGCTTTCCCTTGACTATGCCGGAGGAATTCTGCTTTATATATATATATATATGTATGAAATCACTAAATAAGGAGCTATCTCGTTGGCAGACTTAAATACACCTTCTGTATCCTCTGTAGAGGTGTAAGCCCCACTCCCGAAAAAAAGAGTGTGGTGGGTAGGACACTCGATTGCATCTGTTGGTGAGGCTCCATTTCTGGAAATCTGGGAAGTGTGGAGTAGCCCTTCATTGCCATTATTCCCAGGTTGACTCTGACTCGGAGTGGTAGTACTTATTAGGTTCTCATCTATGAATCCAATAGATCTGTTTAAAAAATTCCCTTTTCCATAGGATCGACAACAAAAACAAGAAAAGAAAAGAAATCCCCTTAAGATACGACTACGCAAAAATGTAGATATGAATGTACCATAAATGCAATTTCCCAACCCTAGGGAGTGACATGCTGCAAAAATTAATCAATGAATAAATCGATCAAGCAGTCATTCAATTTCTCTTCAAGTGATTGGCTCCTATATATACGAGGATGATTAAATAAGTTTCCAGACTTTTTTCGTATGGGCACTTTTATTGATACTACACACATGAAACTCTAGTCCCATTCGAAGTAATCTCCTCAGGCTGTAATGCACTTGTCGTACCGTTACAACAACTTCTGGAATGCTCCATCGATGTCCTCTTGTGTGGGCGTGTCAATTACCTTCGTTACAGCCTCTTTCATCGCCTCAGTTGTCTCATAACGACAGCCTGTGAGCTTAGGGAATAAGTAAAAGTCACAGGGAGCAAAGTCTCGACTATAGGATGGCTGAGGAAGTGTCTTGATGCCCATCTAAGTCAAATAGTCTATGACAAGAATGGACTTGTGGACTGGTGCATTGTCCTGGTGGAAATGCCACTGACTCGATTTGAATCTTTTCCCAAGGAATCTTTTCCTAAACTCCGTTAAAACCTCAACATAGTAACCCTAACCGTTTGGCCAATCAACACTGGTGAATTGACTTCCTTATTCCTCCCACACCTCTCATCATCCCTCACGGACTCCCTGTCTTCCGTGAATCTCTTATGCCACTCAAAAACTGATGCTTGATTCATGCAACATGATCGAAAAGCAGTCTGACGAATTCCATACGTTTCTATGACATACTGCATGGGTGTTGCGTTCTGGTTAGTGAACGCTTGTAATATTAAATAAATGACAAACCACGATATGAGAGGAAATAGAGATATATTCTCAGGAAAAAGTATATACAATAGAGAGACTATTAGTAGACAAGAACATAGGATTAGTGAATACAGAATAAAGATATAGTCCAACGATAGTATTGGCTTCCGTTATTACGGTAGCAAGTAAGGTAATCTAGTGCGATCTCCAGTCTCCAACGCTCTAATACAACTCCTATAAGAAGCTGCTCTTCACCTTCTAGTCTGCTTTATTTCTGCGTAGGATACACAGAAGGCACAAGGCCTTGAAGTTTTTGGGGAGGGGAAGGGAGCGGTCATACTTTTCTATATATACTAAGGAGACCAAGCTAGCCACATTCGCCGACCCATTCAACAATACAATATATAGCCATTCTTCCATCGTCATGCGCGCTGCAATCACCAAAATACCACATTTGCTCTATGAAGAAGTCCTACTTAAAATCCCGAGATTCTTCACCTTCTAGTCTGCCCTGGTATTAGTAGCTACTGCTATATATGGCAGATGGACTAGTTCATTGTGTGGAAAAAGGTGGGTGATACCCAACAATGGGTAGCGTCTCCATGACCCTACCAGGTCATGAGAATTACTGACAGATAGAAAGTAATCATAGATACCATGCAAAACATTTAACTTGAGTATCCTGACAGTAGTCTACAAGAAGGTTTTCTTTTTTTAACCATGATAGCCGTATAATACATATACACATATACATATGTAACATATAATGGGTCCACGAGATCGACCAAGATACGAATATGTGAAATAGACATAGGGAATCCGAAAAACACGAAATTGGTTCAGGTACGAAACTTTTTATTACCTTTTTAGTTTAAGGTTTTTCGACATGAGGAGAGAGAGAGAGAGACACAATTTCTTTCTATGCTGACTTTTCCATCTAACTCCACCACGTGCGGCACCCCCGCCGCAAACTACTGGTCTGGCCTCGGCGAGCTCCGAAAATCAACTCTCTCGTTCGGAGTTTAAATCTCAACTAACTGTTTTTTTCAAATTCCAAAATCCTCCGCTTCCGGGCATGACGTCATTCACGTCCCCGGTCCGATTTCCGATCTGGGTTTTTTATTGTGACATCTATGATTGTCACATCCACCTCGCGCGCCCGTGAACACCTGCACTCAACTAACCCATGCACTAACTAACCCATGCACTAAGCGAAAGGTTCTCAGCCTAACTAAACCGAAAGGCAAGATATATAAAACGGAAAATGATAATATAAAAAAAATCCCTCCTCAATTATATTACACATATACACGCGGAAACGTAATCAACAATAATGACGAACGAAACACTCTTCTTTAGAAAAATATACCTCTCACACTTTATTCGAAATGGTTGCGAAAGGGTTGTGTGTGAGAGGTGGGTAGGAGACTGAACAAACTGCAACATATTGACCCCCAGTTCCTTTGTCTTTAGCAGCACTTCTTTCTCGTTCTGCTGGGCTAACTGAACCTGTCTGTGGCCCAGGGTTATATAATTGTTTGACGTACTCCTGCTTCTTGAGGGCGTCACATCTGCACCCAATTCAACCCGTCCACACTCAAGTTTATACCCAGATATCTTCGACCGGATGCACCTGTTCTTTGATCGACGGCTGGGTCGGAGGTCAATATGTTAAACCATCCCATTTCTTTTATATTTACATCAAAACCGACAGGGAATAACCAATATCTTGCACCGCACTCTACAATGGATTTTTTCTTGAATGAATTTTATGATCCTTTTATTGTTTCCATAGACACTTTTTTTGTTGCTTCCTTTCAATTAAATATGAAGGCAATGGAAGTTTGCTTGTTTGTTCGTTTGGTTAGTTTTTATGGCATATCAACCATTGTAGGTTATTTAATGCCAAATACTTATAAACAGTTCTATTTCAAACAGTTTAGTTTAGCTCAAGTACAGTTTTTCGTTTACACACAATTAAATGTCAAAACAGTTCTATTTCAAACAATTTAGTTTAGCATAAGTACGCAGTTTCAATGTCAAGCAGTTCTATTTCAAACAATTCCCTTTAGCATAAGTACACAGTTTAGTTCTATTTGACCCATAGATAAGACTCTATCAGGTGTTACCACTTAAGGCCAGAGTGGTCCGGGGAGCGATGGCAATGAAAGGGTACTCTGCATTCCCGAAAGCTCTAGCATTACTGGAGCCTCACCATCAGATTGTTTTCCCCTCAGTAGAGATTCAATCGGTGTATTCTACAGCCCCTGCCGACTTGGCCATTCAATTAAATATGCCTAACCGCTAGTTGAGGTCTGCAAGAGCTTTCTTTTAACTGGAGACATATTTTCTTCTCTAGGCTTCGGCTGGTGTTTTTTTTTAGGATTGTCAACCCGCTTAGGGTTATTTTATTCCTTGAGGTTAAGGAATCTCCTACATTATATGTTTATATTTACATATTTTGTGTAATGGTTCCATAAGTGTGTTTTCTTGCATATGGTCCTCTCAGATATGAACAATTCCTGAAAAGATTTTTTTGACCAAAAACTAGTTTTACCATTCTGATCAGAGTAAAACTGGAAGTAATGGCAATGAATGAGTACTCTGCACTCGCCAGAAATGAACTTTGACCATCAAATGAAGTTTAGTATCATGCCAAGGACTCCCTATTGATAATTAGAAGCTTACAAGTTTTTCAAGGAATACAGTCAGGGAAGTCTACGCCATACGGTCAGGACGGTTGTTTTTGAAATTAAAAGATCATTCCCTAATTTTTCCCCAACATTGTGTTATTCCATGTTATATCCATCTGCACATCTTGGAAAACATTACACCATAATTTCAATAAATTAATCTGATTCAGGGGTGGGCAAACTGCGGCCCGCTCTACTGTTCTGTGCAACCCACAGGAGCCCCCCAAAAATAAAAAATAAACACTTTCACTTGAATCGAGATTAAATTCTTTTGATTTTAAGATATGCGGCCCTTTGATGATTCCTAACCCTGTGATGCAGCCCTTACATCAAAAGGTTTGCCCACCCTTGATCTCGTTGGTTTAAAGCATATCTTATGAAGCCAGAATATTCAGCTACCAAATAAAAAGGTTTTACTGGTTGTTTGGTTGGTTGTATTTTACAGTATATCAATACTTGTAGGTTATTCAATGCCAGATCCTGTTTATAAATATAAATCAAATATTCATGATTTGTTAACGAATTGTCTCGAGGTAACACTTTTTAAACAGTTGTTTGCAGAGAGCTTAGTGATTTCTTGTGTAATATAATGGACAAGGGATTTCGGTTCATGCCTTTGGGTTTAGTTAGGCTGAGAACCTTTCGGCTCAGCACATGGGTTAGTTAGGTGCAAACTTGATGCAGGTGTTAACGTGTGCGTGTGCAGAGCGGACGTGTCACTCAGAGATGTCACAATAGCCCGAGATAAGGAACAGGATAGTAGAGTGCAAATGACGTCACGCACTGGAAGCGCGCGGAGGTTTTTGGTAGATTTTGAAGAAAGTTAGAGAGTTGAAAGCTTGATACCGGACGATAAGGGTCGACTTTCGGGGCTCGCAGAGGCCAGACGAATTTGCACGCTATGGGCACCGCACGGATGGGGGGGGGGGCAGATGAAAAAGCCAGCATAAAAAGATTGGGTCTCTCTCCTTATGTCGAAGAACCTTTAAACTCAAAGGTAATAAAAGGTTCGTACCTGAACTGAGAAGTCGTTACGTGTTTTTCGTATTTCGAGATCCTATGTTCTAAGTTTTCTATATGTGTTATATTTGTATGAACATTCGATGTCCATTTCGTACATAGCCATATCATGGCGATGGTACACTTGTATAGCTAACTCTAATAGTTTTATTTGCACTTACTAAGTTTCAACTATTTCTATTTAACACTTTTATTGCACACAGTTAAATTGTTTCAAGTATTGCAATCTAACACTAAGAGTTTTATTTGCGCACAGTTAAATTGTTTCAAGTATTGCAATCTAGCTGTAAGAGTTTTATTTGCACACAGTTAAATTGTTTCAAGTGTTGCAATCTAACACTAAGAGTTTTATTTGCACACAGTTAAATTGTTTCAAGTATTGCAATCTAACACTAAGAGTTTTATTTGCACACAGTTAAATGGTTTCAAGTATTGCTATGTAAGTAAAAAGTCGGCGACCGTAGTCGATGGTGACTAGAAGGCTCCCTTTTCAATAGCTACCACACCGAGGTGGAGGGGAGGGCGCTACTCCTTTGCCTGGATTGCTCCACTTTACCCTCGATACGTACCTTATATTGCTGAGTGTTAAACAAGGTTGTATCAAGTACCATTTTTAAAAAAGTCTTTGGTATGACGCGACCTGGGATTGAACCCAGGTCTCCCAGACCATTAGCGAACACTCTACCCACTAGACCAGTGATGTATACCTCACCTTATATCGGTAATTGGTTCCAGGAGAAGCGACTAAAGTTGAAAAAGGACTCAAATCGTATTTACTTGACTCTAAATATACTTGTCACTAGGCTAAACCAGATATAACCATTTCCAGTTCTGTATTTTATTCATAAATGCTATTTTAATAATATATGTTCAATAAGAATCTATTTCAAGTTTACAAATTTAAGTTTTTAATATAGTACTGAAAAAAGTAATCTAAATTTACGAATACATGTACGTCATCATCATCATCATATCGCACCATCAGCGCGGATATCCCTGACCCTCTCTAACCACCTCTCTCTATCGTCCATTGCTTCCGGCAGGTTTTCAGGCCTACATACTGTATCGGCTCAGAGCTGCTGTATGTAGGTTCGAGCCTGTCGCCCTGCCTTTGCTCCTCCATGCGAAGGGGTCCACAGGAGTATATCATTTATAAGCTCGTCCCTACTTCTCCAGCAGTGTCCCGCATGTCTGGTTCGTCTAATTTTGATAGTCTTCATAATGGGTGGTAAGTGGCCGTACAGCTGCTGCTTTGTAGGGTCCTGCCTCCAGGACTTGTTCAATATTGCTCGCAACATTCTTGTGTAGTTGCCGTCAAGCTTTTTCTCCATACGTTTAGTTAGCGTACAAGTAGTGCATCCATATAGCAGTATCGACACGACCACTGCTGAAAGAAACTGCGTTTTATTTTATCGGTCAGGTCTGACTTCCATATGACCGTTAGTCTATTAATAGCTGTTCATGCCTTTGCTAGACACGTGTTGATGTCTGTCTCGGTTGATGAGACACTGCTTCCTAGGTAAGTGAATTTGTAAACTAGTTTCAGAGAGCTACTGTTTAGTGTGGAGATGTCGCCTGTTTGATGAAAGCACATATATTCCGTCTTGTGTGCATTGACATGGAGGCCAATGCCTGAAGCTGCTCGTTCCAGACTATGTAGTGGGTGCATTTGCCAGAAGCGCTATATCGGCGTCGGTAATTGTTTTTGCGGGGTACCTTCTGCTTCTTTCCTTTGTTAGTTTGAAACCATTTTCTTTGATTTTATCAATAGATGTACTTAGCACGTAGTCTAGAAAGATTATGAAGAGGTATGGGGCGAGTGTGTCTCCTCGCATTACTCCTGCTACAATGTCGAAGTAGTCTGTGTCTCCATCCGAAGAACGGACTTTTAATTTGGTGATCTTTACAGTACATCGCAGACTCTTTATTTATGCATGTGGTTTGCTCAAAGACATAAAATAAAACGAGCTAAATAAGACAATATCACAAAGTCACAGACGTTTTCATATTTCGTTCGCTGGGATTTTGGCATAATAAGTAGAGTGTTCGCCAATGGTCCGGGATTCAATCTTAGGTCGAGTCATACCAAAGACTCAAAAAATGGTACTTGATGCCGCTTTGCTTAACACTCAGCATTTTAAGGTAAGCATTAAGGTTAAAGTGGAGCAATCCAGAGAAGGAGTTGAGCTTTCCTCTACACTTTGGTGTAGTAGCTATCGAAAAGGGAGTCTTCAGTTTACCCTCGACTAAGTTTGCCGACTTCACTTTTTACTTATATCAACATTTACAGTAAACGAACATATTTTAATATTATTTTATATACTGTTATTCTTATCTATTGTACAGTAACATGATTTTATATGCTTTTAACGTAGGTATTACTACTCCAAGTCAGAGTGGACCTTGGAGTAATGTCACGAAGCTCCAGGACCAGAGCGTCTCTACCAGATGGAGTTTAGTGTCATATTCAAGATACTCGTTGGTAAAGATACTGTAGGTGTAGTCAACAGCTCAAGCCGACTGGGCTAAAATGTTTGGCGTCTAATCTGTGAATAGTTTATTTACTGCTAAATAAAAAAAAATCGTCTAAGTGTTCTGATTGCATGCTCTTTGCTACGTGTAGCAGTATCAGTTGTTTTGTTCTATTATAGTGTATTCGTCAACCAATTACCTCCCTTCTCTAGCTCTTGGGCTATTCTTGTTGAAAATGCTATTCCCAAAACGTGTTAGATTTTATCATAAGATCTAAGAAAGAATATAACACGACTGAATAAATAAAGAACATCTGATTAGTGTACCTGAACTAACCGTTTCAAATTACAGGATCTTTGAATTGAGTATTAAGGTCGATGTCAACTCACTTATTATTTATAGAATTTATGTAATAATTTTACTCGTATTATCTAAAAAAAAATCTTTTTTTATCATAAAACGCCCGGGTCGATATCTCTATATCAGCGAGGAAGAAAGGTTTTGTTTGGTTTTATGGCACATCAACCATTGTTGATTAATACTAGGTCGATTTAATATAATGGCCGAGGGATTTCCGTTTATGCCTGTGGATTTAGTTAGGCTGAGAACCTTTCGGCTCAGCATATGGGCTAGTTAGTTGCAACATTAAAACAGGTGTTCACGCGCGTGCGCAGAGCGGATGTGTCACACAGAGATGTCACAATAGCCCGAGATAGTAAACGGGGTTACACATTGCGAGTGACGTCACGCACTGGAAGCGCGCAGAGGATTTTGGGAGATTTTGAAAAAGTCAGTGAGTTGAGACTGGACACCGGACGAGTGGAGATGATACCTGCCTCGGGGGAAGACGGTTGGTTGTCGCTTGCTCGCGGAGACCTTTGTGGCGGGTGCCACACGTGTTAGATGAGATGAAAAAGCCAGAATAGAAAGATTGTGCCTCTCTCTTTATGTCGAAACCTTTAACTCAAAGGTAATAAAAGGTTTCGTACCTGAACTGAGAAGTCGTTACGTGTTTTTCGAATTTCGAGATTCCTATGTTCTGTATTATATATTTATGGACATTCAATGTACGTTTCACACATAGCCATATCATTGCTATGGTACACATATAAACTGTTCTATTTCAAACTATTCAGTTTAGCAGAAGTATAGATTTTTGTTTACACACACTTAAATGTTAAAAACTTCTATTTCAATCAATTCAGTTTAGCATAAGTATAGTTTTTTGTTTACACACGGTTAAATGTCAAAAACAGTTCTATTTCAAACAATTCAGTTAAGCAAAGTACTCAGTTTCAATGTCAAAAACAGTCCTATCTCAAGCAATTCAGTTTAGCATAAGTACACAGTTTAGTTCTATTTGACCCATAGATAGGACCATATCAGGTGTTACCACCCCAGGCCAGAGCGGTCCGTGGATCGATGGCAATGAAGGGGTACTCCGCATTCCCCAAAGCTCCAGCATTACTGTGGAATCACTATCAGATTGGTTAGTGTCATATGCATGGCACTGGTTGTGGGGGTCTTACCCCTCTGTAGAGATGCAGTCGGTGTAATCTACTGCACCCCCCCGAGTCAACTGGGCAACGAGAGACAAAGAGTATCAAATAATAATAAATGCGCGATAAAAGCACGGGTCCTCATTTTGTCTGATTATTTGTACCGACTACATAACCACTAAGCTACGAGAGTCACCGTTATCGCAATAGCTTAATTCACACCAATAAAAAATGCACTGTCCCTTGTTCTCACAGAAAATTAGCTATGTTAAAAGCATCGAAAATTTCATCATCATCATCATATCGTGCTGGCAGCACGGATATCCCTGACCCTCTCTCGCCACTCCTCCCTATCGTTCATCGCCCTAGGTAGGTCTTCAGGACAACAACCTGTATCCTCACATAGCTGCTGAATGTACGTTCGTGCTGGTCGTCCTGCTTTTGCGCGGCCGTGTGTGGGGATCCATAAGAGTACATCTCTTATGAGTTCATCTCTGCTTCTCCAGCAATGTCCTGCATGTCTGGTTCGCCTAACTTGAATAGTTTTCGTGATAGGGGGCAGGTGGCCGTACAGTTGGTGTCTTGTGGGGTGTTGCTGCCAGGACTTGTTCAGGATTGCACGCAGCATTCTTGTGTAATTACCGTCTAGCTTCTTCTCCAGCCGTTTTGTTAGCGTCCATGTAGTGCATCCATATAGCAGTATCGATGTGACTGCTGCCTGGAAGAAACTGCGTTTCATTTTATCGGTTAGGTCTGATTTCCATATAATCGATAGCCTATTGATAGCTGTCCATGCTTTCGTTAACCTCGTTTCGATGTCCTTTTCGGTTGATTCGACGCTGCTTCCTAGGTACGTGAATTTGTCTACTAGTTTAAGAGGGGTTCCTTCTAGAGTGGAGATGTCCCCCGTTTGGTTATAGCACATATATTTAAAGATAGAAAATACGATTCAAAATTAATTCCAATTATATAATTGATAATAAAGGGTGCAACAGAAATAATAATTGTCAGAATGATGCTGTTCTGGATAGAATTTTTACCCACTGTAAATCGATATTCTATCCAGAGCAGCATAATTTCGACGTTACATGAAATAAGCTTGTTAAACTCTCTGTGTAGCAATAACAAATTCAACAGGTTAAAAAATATTTCTTAGTCCAGTCGGTTGGGGCTGTAGAATACACCGACTGCATCTCTGCCGAGAGGTAAGACCTCCTCCAACGATTGTCTTGGATATGACACTAAACAATTTGATTGTGCAGCTCCAGCAATGCTAGAACTTTGGGGGTACCTCTTCATTGCCATTGTTTCCGGGTACACTCTGACTCGGAGTGGTAGCACATAATGAAGTCCTATCTATGGGTTGATAACTACTTGACATTTAAACTGAGAGCGAAAAATGACTTATGCTAAATTGAATTGTTTGAAATAGAACTGTTCGATCATTTATCCGTGTGTAAACAAATGACTGATGTTTAATTGAATTGTGAGTGATACATGGCAATACTTTGAACCATTTAACGTTGTTGACTTATTCTAAATTGAACTGTTAAAAATAGAACTGTTTGATCATTTAACTCTGTGTATCTACAAAATGTATTTACAAATCAAATATCCAACAAAAATGTAAAATGAGGATTTGGCATTAAATAGCCAATAATTGTTGATATGCTATAAAATCAAACTCCCACGAAAACTTTTAAAAGTAAATGCATGGAGTGCATCAGTTCAAACCATGGTCGTTACTGACTGTACCAGAAAAAAAAATATATATAAGCTTGATGGAATTACCAATGTCACTTGCCTAATTTTGTAATATATTCACGTCCAAAAATATACGATCAAGATATGAATACGTGAACTATTCATTCGGATACGTAAAACGTTCATAGGCCCAAAATGTTCATACACATATAGGAATCCGAAAACACTCGAAACACTTACGACTCTTTTAGTTCAGGTACGAAACTTTTTATTACCTTTTTGAGTTTAAGGTTTTTCGACATGAGGAGAGAGAGAGAGAGAGAGAGAGAGAGAGACACACACACACACACACAATTTCTTTCTATCCTGACTTTTCCATCTGGCCCCACCACGTGCGGCACCCCGCCGCAAACTACTGGTCTGGTCTCGGCGAGCTCCGGAAAATCAACTACCTTCCTCTAGTCTCGAATCTCAACTAACTGTTTTTTTTCAAAATCCAAAATCCTCTGCCCATCGCTTTCGGGCATGACGTCATTCACGCCCCCGGTCCTATTTTCTATCTGGGGTTTTTATTGTGACATCTGCGATTGTCACATCCGACCCGCGCGCGCGTGAACACCTGCACGCAATGTGTGCACCTAACTAACCCATGCACTAAGCCGAAAGGTTCTCAGCCTAACTAAACCGAAAGATTAGATATACAAAACGAAAAATGATAATATTAAAAAAATCCTTCCGCAATTATATAACAATTTTACTTGCACCAGTGAGAGGTGACAGTTTAAAATATGGGAAGTATTTCTGTCGAACTCTGTACTTCCTCAAAGAAATTAATTAAAGGTTGTTATTGTTATTATTCGAAAGATAACAGCGTTGCAAAATTGATGGAATATCCGAAAAATCTTTAAAAGCTCCAAAAATGTCCTCCTCTCCACCACCCAAAAAAAAGAAAAACTACAAAAAGAAACAAAACACCAAAACAAAACAAAACAAAAACTACATCGACTTTAGAAAAGAAGCACTTTGAAATAGTGTGGTTTCTTAGCTTTGTCACAAGACCCGAGGTGTAGGATGACCGGTGGCAATCGAAGTCATTAACAAAGTCACCATGTGATGAGCCGACATTGGTTACTGAGGTATCCTAATAATTTTCAATTACTAAGTTTTGCTAAGTTGGCACAAAGCTAGAATTATCTGACACCCAGTGAAAATCGAATTCACTGACAATGCTTATCATGCGAGGCACTAAATGTGGTTACTGAAGTAACCTTATGATCAACATTTACAAAGCTGAGCTTAATTGGGCACAGTGACAGACGTATGAGACACTTACTGAGAATCGAGGTCACTAATAACGATTAACTCGCGAGAAACACTATGGTTACTGAGGTAGTTTGATAATTATTCTTTTCTAAGATTAATTTAGAATATTGAAAGCCCTAAAGTTTTGGGCACCCGGTGAGAAACATGTAGCTGGCTGAATATTACCATGCAAGATATGCAACATGGGTTATTAAGGTAATTCCATAATGGATATTTACTAACCTTAGCCTTTTTTTTTTGCAAACCGCTTGAAGTATGGGGTACTAACATTTCACTAACACTGGTTGCTAGACGAGGCATCGACGTAGGTTCCTTCGTAATTACGAGGATCATTAAATAAGTTTCCAGACTTTTTTCCTATGGGCACTTTTATTGATACTACACACATGAAACTCTATTCCCCTTCGAAGTAATCTCCTCCGGTTGCTATGCACTTGTTGTACCGTTCCAACAACTTCTGGAAGGCCCTATGTAAGTCCCCTTGTGTGAGCATGTCAATGACCTTCGTCACCGCCTCTTTCATCTCCTCAATTGTCTCATAACGACAGCCTGTGAGCTTAGGGAATAAGCAAAAGTCACAGGGAGCAAGGTCTAGTCTATAGGGAGGGTGGAGAAGTGCCTTGATGCCAATCTTGGTAAAATAGTCAGTGACAAGTATGGAGTTTTGGACCGATGTATAGTCCTGGTGGAAATACCACTGACCCGATTTGAAGAGTGCTGACCTCTTCCGACGGAATCTCTTCCTGAATTCCCTTAAAACCTCAACATAGTAACCCTAACCCTAACCCTTTGGCTAATCAACTCTGGTGTTCTGACTTCCTTACTCCTTCCACACCTCTCATCATCCCTCACAGACTCCCCGCTTTCCTTGAATCTCTTATGGCACTCAAAAACTGATGCTTGATTCATGCAAGATGGTCGAAAATCAGTCTTAAGAGTTCCATACGTTTCTGTGGCATTTGTATGTGACGGAATCTCTTCCTGATTTCCCTTATAACCTCAACATAGTATTCCTTGTTGACTATCTATCCAGTGGGAACCCAGTACATGTAGATCATGCCAGTGCTGTCAAAAAAAGGAATCATCAAAAGTTTGTTGGTGAATTTGCTCTGTCTGGACTTCTTGGGTGTGGGAAGCCAGCATGCTTCCACTGGAAACTCTATCTCTTGGTCTCTGGGTCATAGCAGTAGATCTAGCTTTCATCGCATGGCATTTTTTACAAGTTTAAAACAGAATTTTATTGCATATCGTTCTTCCTCACATCCAGACTGCATTTTTGAAATTCACCATCTGTGACAAGCAGGCTTTAGTAGGGTGTATTCCAATTGCTGCTGTAGCTGTTCATTTGAACCTGAAATAATAAAAGTTGGTCAGTGATCTCATAAGATGTATAGTAATAACATACTGAACTTTTAAGAGTCTGCGACAATTCTGATTGCCTGTACAAAAAAGTAAGTAAACTTATTGAAGACACCTCGTACATATTTATATAACTCTTCAAATATTTCTGCCATTCTATTCCTGGAAATATTTGTCTATTTCGTTTCAGTGGCCATGAGATTAGACATGGATTATACAGGCACATCATTTTTTTTTTTTTTGCAAATCTAAGTTGTGTGGAGAGTATCCATTATATTGCTGCTGTAGCTGTTCATAAAAATTGGTCAGTCATTTCATAATATGTATAACGATAACATAGTGAATTTTCAAGAATCTACAACAATTTTAAATGCCTGTACAAAAATGTTTGGAAACTTATTGAAGGCACCACGTATTTCAAGTGAATATTTCTGAATACTCCATTTATATAGTTCTTTATGAACACTCACATCAATGAAAGGGTTAATGGGGTACCCTGAAAATTTTTCTTCGGTTGAGACAGTTTCTCGACGAATTCTATTTGTGTATGTGTATCCGTCTCCCTCTGTAAGCTGAGTCCCTCAAATAGTTGTTTCTGCACTGCTGTCGGAGATTGACTATGAAAACAAATATGCAAAGCCATTAAATTATTGGAGAATCAAGGGACGAATAAAAATAGAATTAATCTCTCCTGGACCTTTCATCTTCTGAACGTATTTTAGATTTACGAATATTCAGTAACTTTTTTTGCTTACAATGATAGTAACAGATGAACAGAAGAATTGACTGTACGGCATATACTCGTGTATAGGTCGAATTCTGAACAATAGCTTTATACCAAAAATTGAAGAAGTCATCTCCGTCGAGTTGTAGCGGACATTTAATTATGCAAATTCGAAATCCAATCGCCCAATTACGTTCACTTACGGACTAATACCCTTGGGAAAGGTATAAATACCCCTTATAAGCTGTAGGCATTATGACGTTTTGTTGTTGGTTATTTGGTTTTTAGGGTTTTCGGTTTAGATATCTAACTGTTGGTTTTCTTCTTATCACATCTTAATTCGTTGGTGTCTTCTTGTCTGTGAAGGCTGCAAGGGGGAAAAAAAAGGAAGGAGACGAAGATAGGAGATACCTTTTGAATTTCAACTTTAATTTTGGGTTTTCACACGGCTACTCTTTAGCGTGGAATATATTTCTGGACTATTTGAGTACATTTATTTCTCCCAATTTAGGTATTGAAATGCACTAGTCGTTTTCGGGGCTGAGACGTCCAAATTTGGTGTTTTTAGTTGTGGGTGATAAGTCCATTTAGGATACTTTTTGTTATACTTATTTCGGCGGTATAAGCTCACTAGTAGCAGGCATGGCCCGGTATCAGGTTTAAAAAACCTAATCAGCACATGTGTACGCAACTAACGGCCGCGTAAAAGAAGCTCTGTTCTGTGCTACGACAGAGGTCGAATTTCCCCTTTCCGCAGGGACAGTTTTTTTCCGGGTATGCGTCGTCCCTACTTCTTGTCAGAGGCTTCAAGGAATTTTTACACTTCTTCTTGAACTTATTTTATTTATTTTATTCAAATGACTACAAATCTATAATTGGTTAAATAGTACCGCTATAGTTCTTGTACAAGGATAGTTTTGGCGTTAGATTACCCACAAAGGCTGAGATGCTATTGAATAAAGAAACTAAACCAAAAATTGGCATCAACCTTTGCGTGAGTAATAATGTAGTCATGTTTGGCCAAAAAATAAAAATAATCTAGAGGAGAAACCTTTAGTTCCTAAAATTAATCGCAGAATTTAATGATTTCATGTCAAAATCGACTTATACACACGTATAAACGGCATTTTGAAATCTCACGATGATAATATAAAAAAAAAAATTAAATGTAGAGGACTACACACATTTTCTGGCAATTGCAAAAATGTCACAGCATATGTATTTATCCGGTCCCTCTGTCATGAGCAGTATCTAACACAAGGTCAATTTCCTTCTCCCAGATTGGTTACGTAACCAAGGCTAAATGACACCACTTATCCTTCAAATTACCCATAGCTGGTGGAGTAGAGAAGAAATAGATTCGTTTTTTTTCCCCCAAGAGTATCAGCACGTGGGGAAACACTAACAGCCTCGTCCGAGATTCGAACTCGGGTTACGGATTCCATTTCTAATGACAATAATCGCACCTTCTCGAGCTTCAAGGTTCAGTGTAAACTCACTGAAACTAACTCTTTTGGCGCAATAGAAAGCAGGCAAGATGTGACGCAAGGTCAATCTTTAAGCGGAGTAAAGAAAGTCAATCTGAATTGAACTGAACTGAATTTTCCTAGACGGGTTAAGTAATCAAGGCTAAAGAGCTCAGTCTATGAAACTATTTACCTATAGTTGAGTGTGTATGTGTATGTGTGTGTGTATGTGTGTGTGTGAGGAGGAGAAAGCAAAAGTGTTCATGACTTTCTAATATTGTGTAGCATGATGAAGGATTGGTTTGTTTTGGTTTTATGGTATATCAAACATTGTAGGATATTTAAATTCAAATCCATTTTTATACATATTAACTGTTCTGTGTCAAACAATTCAGTTCAGCATAGGTACACAGTTTAATTGTCAAAAACATTTCTATTTCAACTTATTCAGTTTAGTCAACAAAGTTAAATGGTTCAAAGTATTGCCATGTATAATAATTCAATTAAACATGTCATTTATTTATACACAGTTAAATGTCAAAACAGTTCTATTTCAAACAATTCAGTTTATCGTAAGCACACAGTTTAGCTCTATTTGACCCACACATGGGACCCTATCAGATGCTACCGCTTCGGGCTACAGTAGACCCGCGAGCGATGGCAATGAAGAGGTACTCCGCATTCCGCAAAGCCCCAGCATTACTGAAGTCTCAACATAATATTGTTTAGTGTCATATCCAGGTCACTCGATGGGGGAGTCTTGCTCCTCTGCAGAGATGCAGACGAAGTATTCTGCAGTCTCAACCGACTGGGCCACCAGGACACTTGATGGGAAAGTCTTACCCCACAGCAGAAAAGCAGTCAGAATATTCTGCAGCCTTAGCCGACTAGGCCACCAAGACACTTGATGGGGCAGTCTTATTCTCTACAGAGATACAGTCGGAATATTCTGCAGCCTCAGGCGACTGGGCCATCAGGACAGTCGATGGAGGAGTCTTACTCCTCACCAGAGATACAGACGTAGTGTTCTACAGCCCCAGCCGACTAGGCCAGCCTATTGAAGGAATGAATGACCATAAAACTTAGATATACAAATATAACCCTCTCTTTGTTTCTTTCGATAGGGTCGAAACTGCTGTAAGCGTGTGAGAGAGAGGGAGACTGATGCGGACAGACAGGTGGAAGACTGCTATACTGACCTTTAACTTCTTAACCGCGTAGTTCTATATTCAGGACCCCACTTATCAGCTTCTTGGCTGGGAAGAAGCACTGTCCCTGCTCTCTCTGGGCACTCGCTAGCCCTGACTATCCTAACTCTGCGTCTCTGAGACTGACTGTGTCGGCCCATGACTGACCATCTGACTCAGGTGCCAATGTATATGTAATTTCCCAGTGACCACGGATTCCGGTTATCAAATCATGGGATCCGCTTCCAGCTGTCAACCCATATGAGCTGCTTACACCCTCGCATCGCTTGTTTTCCGGTAATCACTTTGTTTACACATCTGGAACATCCTGCCACATAAATCCTTGATCGTCGGTTCTATCAAAGATCAGTATGCAACACTAAAAACGTTTGCACCAAATGAAACGCTTAACCTACAAATTATTCGATTTCAAATCATATATATATATTTATATAAAAAAGATTTGGTATCAAATAAGTCTCCCCCAACAAGTGTCCTGCATATGACACTAAACAATCTGATGGTGAGGTTCCAGTAATACTGGAGCTTTGGGGAATGCGGAGTACCCATTCATGGCCATCGCTTACATCGCGCCTGATAAGGGTCCTATCTATGGGTCAAATAGAACTAACGGCATACTTATGCTAAACTAAATTGTTTGATTAAACTGAATAGCTTGAAATAGAAATGTTTTTGACAATTAAACCGTACTTAAATTTAAACTTCGTGCTTATTGTTCAACTGAATTGTTTGAAATTGAACTGTTTTTGACATTGAAACTGTACTTCCTCTAAACTGAATTGTTATATGTAACTGTTTGAAAAAACTGAATACTTTGAAATGGAAATGTTTTTGACAATTAAACTGTGTACTGATGCTAAACTGTTTGAAATAGAACTGGGCAATTACACAAGAATGCTGCGTGCAATCCTGAACAAGTCCTGGCAGCAACACCCCACAAGACACCAACTGTACGGCCACCTGCCCCCATCACGAAAACTATTCAAGTTAGGCGAACCAGACATGCAGGACATTGCTGGAGAAGCAGAGATGAACTCATAAGAGATGTACTCTTATGGATCCCCACACACGGCCGCGCAAAAGCAGGACGACCAGCACGAACGTACATTCAGCAGCTATGTGAGGATACAGGTTGTTGTCCTGAAGACCTACCTAGGGCGATGAACGATAGGGAGGAGTGGCGAGAGAGGGTCAGGGATATCCGTGCTGCCAGCACGATATGATGATGATGATTTACATAAAATTGATTTGGCGTTAAATAACCCACAAAGCTTGATATACCATAAAACCCAACCAACCAAATCAAATAAGTCACATAGGTTGATATGTCATAAGACACTACGAAACGCTTGTGTCCAGAATTTGAAATTGCGTCACCGACACCATTGTCTACGACAAGATCCCTTATGCTATGTGCACTCTCTCGCTCTGAAGATAGTAAACTAACTTAAATGCAGGACAATTAGTCAGCAAATGGTTGTTCGAATGAAAATGATGATGTTTCGAAAAGCCCATGTAATTTTCTATCAAACTCTAATTGATCAAAGTAATAACCAACATTAAAGGGAGATAGCTGAGTGGGGTTAATTTTTTTTCTTTCTCCTTTCTCTCAGTTACCATATTGAGACCTGCTCATACTTAGCACGGAAGAGAATATGTCAGTAGAGAAATTTGTGAGCGGGAAATTGGATCCTCTCTGAGAGAGTTCTATCAAAACGGCCTGGGGAGAAACTTGGCTCAGTCCAAATGAATCAAAATTTTGCCACTGAGAAAATGGGACAAATCCTGCCTGGCAAGGTGAGTGGCAGTATTCAAGGGCGAGCAATAAGCTTTATTGCTTCTTTTTTCCCTCTTATTTTGCTCGGTTGATGTGAGTTGTCTCCTTCGGCAAGCTCCCTGGGCGAGTTGCCCGGCGAACGGATTGATTAGATAGCTACATTTTCATAATCCTTGCGAGGAACGGAGATAGCAATCTCAGAAATCTGCTGAAGAACTTGCCATAATTCTCAGTGGCGCCGTGGCAACCTATGATTATTATGGGAACAGAAGTGAACTCTTGCATTTAGTAAAACATATGAGTAAAGAGAAAATTCGAAAGTAGGAATAGGACTTTCACAAAGTTTTCTTTTTTTTTTTTTTGATAAAAAACAAATTCTTCATTTTGAGTAAAAAAAAAAAAAAAGAATTACAGGGAGTATAGAAAGAAGGCATTTGGGGCAATCACTGAATTTGTGAAATCCTGCTTACTTTGGTTATAAATCCGCCTTTTTGATACGGCGCAGAATAAGTTGACTGTATCCTCTGCGGAGAAATAAGACCCCCACCCCGCAAAGCAGGTACCCGTATTTGACACTAAACTGCATGCGATGGTTCTAGAGGTCTGGGGAGTAAGGAGTACACCTTTATTGCCATTACTCCCTGTTCCATCCTGAATAAATGTACCAGTCAGGTCCTGTCTATGTGTCGAATGACCGGTTTTGAAAATTATTAGTATTAGATAGGAACCCTTGAAACCATAAAACTGTATAGAAATTATTTGTATTAGACGGGAATACTTGATACCATATAACTGTACGAAAATTATTAGAATAAAATAGGAATACTGGATAACATATCAAAATTATTAGTATTAGATCGTTATACTAGATACCATATAACTGTACGATGATTATTAGTATTAGATCGGAATACTTGATACCATATAACGGTGCGAAAATATTAGTATTAGATAGGAATAGTTGATACCCAATGATTTTATGAAAAATATTATTGTTATATGCGAATACTTGATACCATATAACTGTACGAAAAACATTAGTGTTAGATAGGAATACTTGATGCCATATAACAGTGCGAAAATTATTAGTATTAGATAGGAATACTTGATACCATATAACTGTGTGCAAACAATTGATTATTATCAAATCGGTATAGTTATTTAGAGCATGAATTATTTTCAAAACATTTTGATGTTAAATAACTCAGAAGGTGTCGATGTGTCGAACCTATTTTCAAATGATTCCCAACGCAATATTTTCATTGTGATAGCACTTTATTATCATAAAATTGCATATCTATTACGTAGAAACTATTATTTACTGTCAGCAATCCAAATGTCTTAAAATATTCACTACCTGTCTGCAGATTAATGTATTTTCTTTTAATGTTCGTATTACTGTTTAAGATCGTCTTTCAAGTTTATATATCCCCAAGCCGCAAAAAAGAGAACAAATCAAGACTTAAGCGGTTTTTATTGGAGGGTGGCACAGAAAACAGAACTTCTTTTTTCATCTTGTGTGGGTTGCATTGTCGAGGTAACCCTCGTTACCATTTAGATGAACGATTCAGTCTGGTTATTACGGGCAGTTCTTGTTAGCAATGAGATCTTGTTTTTCCTTGCCTTCCTATGTAGCTTTTCAACTTTGTCAAGTTTTCTTTCTTCCGGTCGTCGGCCTTTTTTTTTAAAGTATCTATCAACTTTATCTGGAAGAATGTATTTCTGGGAACTTTTTATGAAGTGACACCGCCGGCTCATAGATATACATATTTGCACGCACACTTATGTGCTATGCAAATATGACCTTACAGGACATATAAAAAAGCGGCAAGCA
The DNA here is from genome assembly GCA_963585895.1 of Sepioteuthis lessoniana. Classification (NCBI taxonomy): domain Eukaryota; kingdom Metazoa; phylum Mollusca; class Cephalopoda; order Myopsida; family Loliginidae; genus Sepioteuthis; species Sepioteuthis lessoniana. The sequence continues at coordinate 90,375,875 of OY757920.1, forward strand.
GCAGCAGTACAGATAGCTAGTAGATACGGTGAGGTAGCCACAGCATTGGAACTTTATGTTCCGAATAAGTTTGGTTTGGTTACTTTGTTTAATGGCATATCAACCTTTGTAGGTTATTTAATGCCAAAGCTATTCTCCTAGAAGAACAGTAGTGGTACTATTTAACCCATAGCTGGGAGGATAAGGTGGGGGGGGTTATACCTTTTTCAAGGGTATTTGCCCGAAAGTGAACGTAATAGCGCGACTGGAGTTCGAACTCGCTTACTACGATTCCGCAGTCCATCGCTTTAACAATTACACCACGAAGACACCCCCATGTTCCGAATAAAATTCATTTGATTTTTGTTCAAATAAAACCATTGGGTGGCCACGGGTCAACGTTTGAGAGTGTAGTTCGACTTGGCCCTACATTTACTTACTCGATTCCTTTCCCCACTCGGATCGGGTGTGTCTTGACTTTGGTGGCAATCGGTCGAGGCCGCCTGACATGGATACCAGGAAACCGCAATTCATATCACGCGCATCAACACCGGCTTTCCTCGAGTCTCAGAAGGCTATCCCACTGGCTTTAACCCTCTCCAGAGGAGCTAGGTTTATCCCCTGGCATCATTTTAGGTTGAATGCCGACAGGACATGAGGCATTTTTGGAGCTACCAAGCATGGCTGGGCTACGGCCTTGCGCCAGGACCCATCTTTAAAAAGGCCTTGTGCTGCACTCGTCTGGTTCGTGTTACTTACGACAAATACTAAATAATTGGATAAATAACATTACTGCTGTTCTACAAGTATGGCTTTGGCATTAAATAACCCACGAAGGTTGATATGTCATTAAACAAATAAGCCGAAACCTTATATCCTTGGGAAACGTAGGAACACCCTTACCACGCAGCTATAGGTTAAATAACACCGTTACTGTCCTTCTTTAAGGATGACTTTGGCAGTAAATAACCCACAAAGGTTTATATACCAATAAGCAATGAAACCAGATCTTTATATTCTTTTGAAAGGCATGAACCTCAATTCCTTCAGCTGTGGTTTAAATACAACCATTACTGTCCTTCTTCAAGTTGGCTTTGGAATTAAAAAAACCACAAAAGTTGATATACTATTAAATAAAGAAACTAAAGCAACCCAACCAATAAAGGATTAAAAATTTAAATGATTGATAAAGATTGCATGCTATTATAGAAGAAACTATGACTTACTGAAATCTACCCAGATTTCTTATAATATTTGTTATCTGTCTGCAGGTACACACACCATTTTTTGATACACCTATCAAGTTTATATCTCTATTCATATTATGGTGTAATGACTGCATGTGTCGTTTAGTAGTACATTTTTTTAGAAAGGTATCAAGAGCGCTAACCATAGTATTATTGCATACATAAATAAACAGATAGATATAAATGCTTATCTTGGTTGTCATTAAATGTTTTGTTTCTTTTCATATGTTCGGTAATATTTCTTTTGCTGCGAAGGCTAGTTTTTACCTGTAAAAATAATGATGTTACAGAAGTCTTAAAAAAACTTGAAACCATAAAACTGTGGACTGTAAAATAACCACTACGACAAAGGGAGGAATCATCCTGAATTACTTAACGTGAGACGCGAATCCAAAAATAATACACACCTACCCTCTGGCCATTCAGCTAGTTTTATAGCATCATAGGACTTATCTTATGTACTCTCCAATCAATCTCTGGTAGTGTCCCATTATTTAACAGGACTTTCTATTTCTACTCTAGATATACAAATAACAAGTATCAGAGTGGACCAAGGAGTAATCGCAATGAAAAGTTACAGTCCCCAGATCCCCAGATCCCCAGAACTAGAACCTCATCGTATAAGGCAGTTTAGGGTCATGACAATAATACCTCCTTTTACGGGGAGTATACCCCTCTTCAGGGGATACACTCCGCATATTATAAGTCACACTGACACGGCAAAGTTTGTAATGTTTATGCATTGGATAAGTCTCAAAATTAAACACGACGGGTTCCTTGAAAGACGAGATAGCTAACACAACGTAAAGGAGTGGATGCTGGAATAAGCCTAGCGCATAACAATCAATGCTTTTCTATGTGAATAATATTGTAACAAGGCGGGCTGCAGAGGGATAAGGTTCCCTTCCCCTCAAAAAGGGGTGTCCATAATTTTGACACTAAACTTTATCTTGTGCTGAGGCTCCTATTCTGGAGCTCTCATTTATTGCCATTATTCCAGGTTCATTCTGACTTGGAGTGGCTCTACGTTTTAGGATGCCATCTATGAGGGGAAACAGATCTGTTGGCAAATTATTTGTATTAGGGAACAATACTTAATATCATATAACCGTGTTGAAAAATCTTAAGAAACTAGCCCTGAAATCTAAATATATACGTACAATAAATGCAATTTCCGAACTTCTCTGCATAAAATAACTCCAGACAGCTTAACATGCTGTTAAAATCAATTACATAAAACTGTTATATAAAAATTATGTGCGTGCAGATTCTACTACTTGTCGCGGATGACCCGAAGGTTTAGCCAATGGTTCGGGAAACAAGGGTTCAATTACAAGTCGAGTTATAATCAAAGACTTAAAAAATGGTACTTGATGCCTCTTTTGCTGAATACTCAGCATGATAAGGTATAAATCAGGAGTAAGTGGAGCAATTCAGGGAACGGAGTAGCGTCTTCCGCTACACCTCGGTGTAGTAGCTATTGAAAAAGGAGTCTTCGGGTAGCTTTCGACTACACTCGATCAACTTATTTACTAACTTAGATTCAACCCATTCTTTCTTGAGTTGTGCTTTTCTTGAAGCATATTTTATAATAGAAACAGATAAGGAGGATCATTTGCCTGCTTTGAGAATCTGCTTTCGAAAATCGTAGCTTTTTCTTCGTTTTAAACCCCGATCATATGAAAAAAAAAAATACAGCAGTCTCAGTTACAATAAAAATGTAGAGTACATCTAGTACAGAGCAATATTGTTGTAAAGGAAGATTATGCATCACTAACTGTTTAATTTCTTTTAATGGAATAGAATCTTACCAACCAAACTGATAAACTTTTTCTCATAAAATTTCAGAAATTAAGGCTAAAAAAGCATTCCCCTATTCTTTATGACGCAAAGAAATGGTAGTTTGAATGTTGACCGAATTCTGATTTGTGCTTATGAACCAAGTCGTTCCGAAGACTGAAGACAATCTGCTGAATAGTTTTTGTTGTGATGAAGCTCAGGAAACCCTATCCCAAACCAACACATTGTTATTGTCGGAACTAAGAATAATCAAGGGAGTACGTTGGGAAACGATTTCTCTCCATGAAAATATCGGTTAAATATTGCACAAGTGGCAAATCAAAATCTGAGGATCATAAATTTAAAGAAAACTTTGGTTCCCGCCCATTTCCAAAACACGAACATTTGCTCGTAGAGCCGTTGCCCTCAAGTAACCGTTTCTTGAAGTTAACAACTCCTTAAGCAAAATTAGATTAAAAAACAGATGTCGAAAATGCCTTTAAGGACTTTTTCAGTTGGCGACATCAGTTCTATCGTTCAGGAAGAACTAATCTTGTTTATTGTGGGCAGAAGTGAGCAATTTCAAGAGACTTTTTTAAAACATTTTAATCGAAAAACGCTACTTTCTCATAGATTTATTGATTGTTTTTATTTACTAAGTTTTTATTAGTATTCCACGCTACCCTTCAATTCTTTTTAGTACCGGCTATTACTCGACAGAGCCACCGTTAACTTTAATGATCTTGTGAAAACTGGTGTTTTCAGAGTAACTTGTTATTTACGAAGCTCTGCTTAGTCTGGCACACAGGCTTCAAACTGCTTACTATATCTGTTATTGCAAAGTGGTCGCTATCGTCAATGCAGGGTGGAATGATAAAATTGTTGCTCTTGAAAAGACGACATGATTCTATTTCCGTTTAATGAAAACCAGTTTGGATGTACTGAAGAGTGTGGTGATCCCCCGGTGCAATCAGGTGGCCGGTGGCAGACCCTGGGTGTGGCAGCAGTACTCGCTGCCGGCCCACAAGTCCAAAGAGACCTAGGCTTGGCTTCAGAAGGAGTGCTACGAATTTGTACCCTTCTCTCATTGCCCCCTCCTCCCCCGACCTGAACCCGCTGGACTACTTCGTTTGGTCATACGTCGAGAATATCACAAACATGAACTCCCACAACACCAAAGCCAGTCTGATCGCCGCCATCTGCCGAGTATTCGCCGAGCTACCGCCAGAGCTTGTTAAAAAGGCATGCTCCCAGTTCCGGATCCGTATCGAGGTGGTGATTGAGGCTGAAGGCGGCTTCATTGAATAGATGTCAGCTCTACTACATAATCAAGTTACCTGAATTAATTCTTTCAATAAAAGTTTTAAAATAAAGCTGTAGTGTTGTTTTCTTTAGGAGGACAATTTTAGCGTTCCACCCGGTAATTTCCAAGCAATTATATAGTTTCAAGTTACAAATTATAATAAGAAGAGTTACCCTGGCCTCGAGGGTAATCTTCTAGGTCGGCCACATCGTAGTAGCTGAATTCGAATTTTAATCACGCAATTACGTTCATTTGACTACTACCCTTGAGAAAGTTGTGAAACCAATTATTTTGTTCTTCTACAACGATAGCTTTTAAATAACCCACGAAGGTTGACATGCTATTTAGATAAAGACCCCCAAACCTAATAATAATCCTAAATAAACAGTTATATATTCAAGTTAGTATTCTTAATACAAATATAAACCCAGTCGACTTGGTCAGTAAAATACACTGACTGCATCCCTGTAGAGGACCAAGATTCCGCTTTAACGACTGTCATGCATCTTAACTGTTTGATCAGCTTACTTGAATTTTTAATGGTACATAGCAGTACTTGGAACTATTTCACTTTGACGTATGCTCAATTAAATTGTTAGAAATAGAACTGTTTGGTCATTATTGTTCAGAATCCAGTGTTGGTAATCCTAGTCTGGTGTTAAAATCCAAAAGATATGTCTTCCAGGCAGAAAGTTCAAGTAGCAAATTCCATTTGAGGTCAGTTGCAAACAATCTTATATACTTTCAGTCCTCGTCACTCACTGACCAATTTTCACCTGCTGTTATCGGAAAAATTCATAAATACAAATGACGATTTTGCGTCCATCTTATACCACAAAAATCCAACATCCCTCACATTCATTCCAAGAAACACTGATAGTTCGATTTAATTTAGAAAAAAACAGCATTTGTAAGAAATTACCAAGTCCTTCCAACACGTGCAGGATGTGACAAAAGGTCTGTTTTTTGGCGGAGTAAAGTTTGTTTAAAATCAGAGTTTTCTTTCTCATAGACTGGTTGCTTAACTTGGGTCAAAGAACTCAGTCTGCCCAACTATTTATCTATTGCTGGTGAGAGGGTGAGAAGGATATTAGTGCAAAGATAAACGTGAACAGCTTCGTCCAAGTTTCGAACCGGTTCACGGATTCCATTTCCTAAGACTATAACGTTACTCTAAGCACGCACCCCCCCAACTGAATTTGTAGAGTTTATTTAGCATAGTCACCGACGACTGCTATGTCAGTGATGGTTAATCGTTGGATGGAGAGGGAGCTAAAAAAATACGACTCCTCGTAAACGTTAAGACCTCGTGGTTTTATCCTCCCAGTTCAGTCTCTGAGGTTATTAAAGCAAGAAGAAATGGATATCCTGCACAACTTGAGGGCTAACTCCTTTTTCATTTTAGGAACAGGGCGCATCCTGTATTTTTGATTCGATGTTTACTTGAATTCTTAATGATACATAGCAGTACTTAGAACCATTTCACTTTGACTTATGCTCAATTAAATTGTTAGGAATAGAACTGTTTGATCATTTAACTTGTATCAACAAAATGTGTTTACAAATCATATATTTGATGTGTATGTATAAGCATGATTTGGCATTAAATAAAAAATAATAGTTAATATGCCATAAAACTAAGCCAAACTTAATATAAATATATAAGCGGTTGTAAATATTAAATTTTCTTATCTAATATGGCTAACTACCAAACAGATCTATTTGAGCCATACATGAGATGCTGTCAGGTCGTATTATTCCAGGAATACCTCTTTTTGTAGAGTCTTACCACTTTGCTGAAGATGCAGTCTGTGTATTCTTAGCACAGATGACAGGACCAGGTTAATCGGTCTATCTGTCGAGATACCCCAACGTTTCCCATGTCTTGCCGGACACTTGCTATATCTCTGAAAGTCACTTCACCAGGAAAATAAAAAAGCCTTATTTTGAATCAATTTTTCTTTCATCACGGAAAAAAAAAACGCAAACGATTTTAATGATTGATAAAAATTTACGATTTTCGAGAAAATTATCAAAAAAGAAAAAAAAAAAGATAAAACATAAAATATGAATAAATAAATGAATAAATAAATGAATAAATAATAATGATTCAATACAAAATCTATTGAATTTCAAGAATTAGAAATTTAAATTTCTTGTGAGTAGGTTGATATTTCGTGGTTATTGTAAAAATATCTGGAAGAATAGAATGGTATGTTCTTTGAATATTGAAATCTTGTATTGAAACATGGAATAATGATTACTTGAAGACTATGAAAACCGAATTTTTACGGTTAGAACAGAAGTACAATTGTCTTGGGAATATAGAGAGTGTTTTTTTTATGACTGTGATGAGGTAAACGATCCCAAGAATGGGTAGAATTAAGAGGTATTCATTTCGTTTTAACTAAAAAAAAAATATTGCTAATCTGAAACATAAAATAACGCCTTTGATTTGACTGATAAGAAGAAAGATCGACATGGGTTGGCAAAACTTGGTTTTATTACTGGAACATAAAATTCCCCGCACCCACCAAAAAAGGAGATAAAAATACAAACAGTTTTTATACATATATAATAGAATGAGAACTTTGTTTTTCAAGGGAAAAAGGTTAAAAAATCAGAAGCAAAATGACTTATTTTCTTATTTAAAACAAAGAGAATGGTATCTGTATAATATTTGTTATGTCTTTATGGATATATAAAAAAAAATACTATTTTGTGTTACTGTATCAGATATATATTGTGAGAGGAACCACACATGAATACTACGAGGTGTTTTGAACAAAACCTGGAAGCAAAACAACGTAGGTAAGTTGTACGGCCACTTAACTCCCATCTCACAAAGCATCTAAGTTCGATAAACAAGACATGCATAGAAACCACTGAGGAAGTAAAGATGAAGTCAAGCGTTGTTCTCTAATATAATCTTACGCTAGGATACGCCAGTATTAGCCGATCAAGAAAGATTTACCGTATTTGAAGGCATATAAGATACAAGGGTGTGTAAGATGGTCCCCAGTTTCAGTACTAATATTAAAGGTGATGAATAGCCCAGTCGACTGGGGCAACAGAATACGCTGACTGCATCTCTGCAGAGTGGTAACACCCTCCCAACGAGTGTCCTAGATATGACACTAAACAATCTGATGGTGGGGCTCCGGTAATGCTGGAGCTTTGGGGAATATGTAATACTCCTTTATCGTTTTTGCTCCCTTGTCAGCTCTACCCCGGAGTGGTAGCACTTGATAGGGTCCTATCTGTGGGTCAAATAGAACTGTTTGACATTAAACTGTGTACTTATGCTAAAGTGAATTTTTGAAATAGAACTGTTTTTACTTTTAACTGTGTGCAAACAAATGTCTGATATCTTATTGGATTGTTAGTGATAAACAGCAGTACTAGGAAACTTTTAACGTTGTTGACAAACTAAACAAAATTGTTTTAAATAGTGGTGTTTGATCATATAACGTTGTGTAAACAAGTGACTGATGTTTAATTGATTTGTTAGGTGTACATAGCAATACTTGAAAACATTAAAATGTGGGCAAACAAATCATTGATAGTAAATAGAATTGTTTGTATTAGACAGAATTGTTTTAAATGGAACTGTTTGATCATATAACGTTGTGTAAACAAGTGATTGATTTTTAATTGATTTGTTAGTTATACATAGCAATACTTGAAAACATTAAACTGTGAGTAAACAAATCATTGATAGTAAATAGAATTGTTTGTATTAGACAGAATTGTTTTAAATGGAACTGTTTGATCATATAACGTTGTGTAAACAAGTGATTGATTTTTAATTGATTTGTTAGTGATACATAGCAATACTTGAAAACATTAAACTGTGAGTAAAAAAATCATTGATAGTAAATAGAATTGTTTGTATTAGACAGAATTGTTTTAAATGGAACTGTTTGATCATATAACGTTGTGTAAACAAGTGATTGATTTTTAATTGATTTGTTAGTTATACATAGCAATACTTGAAAACATTAAACTGTGAGTAAAAAAATCATTGATAGTAAATAGAATTGTTTGTATTAGACAGAATTGTTTTAAATGGAACTGTTTGATCATATAACGTTGTGTAAACAAGTGATTGATTTTTAATTGATTTGTTAGTTATACATAGCAATACTTGAAGACATTAAACTGTGAGTAAACAAATCATTGATAGTAAATAGAATTGTCTGTATTCGACCGAAATAAGTGAAATCATATAACTGTGAGAAAAAGGCTCGTTTAAAAATGTTATCAACAAAATGTTTAGAAATCATATATTTGATATATATGTATAAAGAGGTTTGATTTTAAATAACCTATAATGGTTGATATGCCATCAAACTAAATCAAACCATGTATTAATATTCTTGAGAAATTCACAAATACTTTCCTTTTTCTTCGGTTTCTTGTCGGCTGGGTTTAGAATACGCTGACTGTATATCCTGCCTAATAATAAGTCCCTCGCCTCTCAAAAAAAGCCTGGGTCTGGCTATGAACACTAAATTAAAACTAAAGATCATGAGAGTGTAAATAACCCCCATTTGCTATTCTTCGGCGTATTAATTTTTGCCAAGACATTATTAGTTCGGTAAAATTCTACACATGCAACCTATCTGGTTACTTGTCTTTTGCAACGCTAACTGTTCCAGAAATGAGTTGGTTAGTTAGTTGGGTTTCATGCTATATAAAACCTTGTAGGTTATTCAATGCTAAATCCTGTTTATACGTATATATCAAATGATACGTAAACGCATATGTTATTGATCACATTCTTAAACGAGTCAGAGTTCTTTTTCTTGCATAAAGTTAAATAGTTTAAAGTATTTCCATCTAACACAAATAATTCTATTTAATATTAATCATTTCTTGCAATCCATTAAATCATCTTAAACATTGCTATATAACACAATCAATTTAAATCAATATCAGTGATTTGAGCATTAATTTTATTGCGGACTTGTGTCCTCATCTTGGTAGTTTTTTGTTGTTTTTCTCACACTGTTTTGGCCAAATTTCCCCTCTGGCTGTCTTCAGGTGATTAACCACGACTTCGGATAGGAATGCTGAGTCTTGTAACCGTATCCCCAGGGATTTGTTTGCATACATATGATTTGTAAGTGAAAAGTTTGTGGGTAATTTCATTTTTAAGTAAGGTTAGAGTTAATTTCTTTCCACTCAATAAAATTTTCCTATGGTTTGGTTTAGTTTCTTTGTTTTAATGGCATATCAAATTCCCTAGGTTATTTAATGCCAAAGCCACCCTTGTATAAAGATAGTAGCGTTACTATTTTATCCATAGCTGGAAGGATAAGGGAGTTCATGCCTTTCTTAAGTGTATATAACCGAAAGTGAACGTAATAGCGCGAATGGAATTGGAACTCGCTTACTACGATTCCTCAGTCCAGCGCTTTAACCATTACACTACGAGGACACCCTCCTAAATTTTACTATGGCATGCACACAGTTAAATGGTTTCAAGTATTTCTATTTAAGACTAATAATTCTATTTAAGACTATTAATTCATTTGCACACAGTCAAATGGAGCCAAGTATTGGTATGTAATTCCAGTTATTCAATTTTTGCACTTAGTTAAATGGTTTCATGTATTCCTATCTCTCGTGAATAATTCTAACTAGTATTAACCATTTATTTGCTCTCACTTAAATGGCTTCAAGTATTGTTATCTAAAAACGATTGTTTTATTCACACGCAGTAAAATGGTTCCAAGTATCGCTATATAACACTAACAATTCAATATCAGCCATTTGTTTGCATACATCTAAATTGTTAAACAGTTCTGTTTGATCAGAGCCCTAATGGGTATTACCACTGTGGATCAGACTGTAGCTCGGATTATAGCAATGTAAGAGTACTCCACATTCCGCAAAGATCCAGAACTGGAGTCTCGCCATCAGGTAGTTTAGAATCATATCCAGAAACTTCCATAGAAATGTTAACATTATTTTTAGATCCCCGTGTATAATTTTCAGCTAGAAAAAAAATTAAATTCTTATAAAAAAATCTTTCGTATTTATGGGTGAAGCAAAATTTGGTAGTAAATAATACTTAATAAAATCCGTTTTGATTTTAGATTGTTACTCTAGAAATAATCAAATCCTGGTATATCTAATCTAGAAAAAATTGTTATTACAAAAATTGTTCTTATTTATTAGTGATACCTTTTTTTTAATGAAGCAAAGTTAGGTAATAAATAATACCTAACAATATCCATTTTCATTATATAATATTCCAGGAGAAATAATAAAATCCCGGTCAATTTTGTTTAGAAGAAAATCAACTTTTATCAAATTTATTTTATCATGTACTTATTTATGTGTGTTACAGTATTTGATATGGAAGTAAGATTTGTACGGAATTGCATAGAAAGATTTGTCATAAACTCTTTCCACGGTGGAGGGGGACTTTTTAATGATCCTGTAAAAGTGCATAATATATCCTAACTTATTTATATTGCAGAAACATGAAAGGAAACAAAGCCATAAATCCTGCGCTATCTTTTTGAGGGAAAAGGCTCACAGACCTGGATTCTTGGCAAGGGTTTCTTACTTGATTGGTATACATGCCAATATTTTAGATGAGCTAATAGAAACTTTTATTTCTTTGTTTCGTCCCTGTTCTTACTCTTAAAACTGTAAGGTTTGGCTTCGGTTTGGTTTCTTTGTTTAATGCCATATAACGCTTCGCGGGTTATTTCAGGGTAAAGCAATCCTTTCAATAGAACAGTAACGATATTATTTAACCTATAAGGGGGTTCATATAGTTCTGAATTGTATTAGTACAAAAGTGAACGTAATAGCGCGACTGGGGATCGAACTCTCTTACTTTAAGGCTGCACTCCAGCAGCACTTTAGCTATGATACCCACAGGGACTTTCCATGAAAATTGTAAGGAAATCTCCCTTGCTAAGATATTTGTCGTCATTGTAAGAGTTTAGTTATTGTATTGTTCACAGAATCCAGTATTGGTAATCCTAGTCTGGTGTTAAAATCCAAAAGATATGTCCTCCGGGAAGAAAGTTCAAGTAGCAAATTCCATTTGAGGTCAGTTGCAAACAATCTTATATACTTTCAGTCCTCGTCTCTCACTGACCAATTTTCACCTGCTGTTGTCGGAAAAATTCATAAATACAAATGACGATTTTGCGTCCATCTTATACCACAAAAATCCAACATCCCTCACATTCATTCCAAGAAACACTGATAGTTCGATTTAATTTAGAAAAAACAGCATTTATAAGAAATTACCAAGTCCTTTAACACGTGCAGGATGTGACAAAAGGTCAGTTTTTTGGCGGAGAAAATTTTGTTTAAAATCAGAGTTTTCTTTCTCATAGACTGGTTGCTTAACCTGGGTCAAAGAACTCAGTCTGCCCAACTATTTACATATTGCTGGTGAGAGGGTGAGATGGATATTAGTGCAAAGATAAACGTGAACAGCTTCGTCCAAGTTTCGAACCGGTTCACGGATTCCATTTCCTAAGACTATAACGTTACTCTAAGCACGCACCCCCCAACTGAATTTGTAGAGTTTATTTAGCATAGTCACCGACGACTGCTATGTCAATGATGGTTAATCGTTGGATGGAGAGGGAGCTAAAAAAAAACAAAACACGACTCCTCGTAAACGTTAAGACCTCGTGGTTTTATCCTCCCTGTTCAGTCTCTGAGGCTATTAATGCAAGAAGAAATGGATATCGTGCAGAACTTGAGAGCTAACTCCTTTATTATTTTAGGAACAGGACGCATCCCGGATCTTTGATTTGTTTTTAGTCCTCCATTACGTAGCTTTTGTCATACTGTACCCTAGTCTGAAAAAAAAAAAAAGACACGCGGAATAACGACATCGGTCGACTTATATTGAGGTTCATTGAACACCTCCATCCTAACTTCCACTTTGGGTGAGTGACATCGTCCAGCCAGCCACCGTCAATTATCGAACAAAACAACAATCTACAAATTAATACTTTTTTTTTATTTCTTTAAGTTGAGTAGAAAGTTTGCAAAAGCAGACATTACAAAGTATTTTCTTGTCAAAGATAATATTAGTATGACAGTAAATATTTTAGATGAAAAAGTAAAGATTCACACATAAAATACAACACTTTTTTATAGTCTTGATCTAATGGAATAGTTTTGTGTGTGTAGAGATCTAGTATTTCACAATGTAAGAATGAATATGTATTTATGTGTTAAACGTATATGCGACAACTGCTTAATTGTATTTCAACGGCAACGTACAGTTTGAATTGTAGTACAAATATTTCTTGCACAGTAAAAATGTAAACATATTCGTTTAATCTAAGATGATAAAACGATAATGATATTAAATGCATTTTCGAAGGAAAAGAATTTTAAGATTTTCTCTCAAAAGAAATAAACCGAAACGTCATTGAGTAGATACGGAATAATTCCGTACTTAGTAAAGAAGTGTTTATTTCATCAATATTTATAAGATTGAGAAAGGATCGAAATTAAATTTAAAAAATTATTTGTGTATTATTCTGATTGGTTAAAAATGTAATTTAAAACATCTTGGCGGGAAAAAATTTCTTAAATTATTTTGGATTTCGATCCTTCGAATTTTTTTTTTACGGCAATTAAATATTGTCCTCTGCGAATTTTCGAAGAAATTTTAAAACCATAACATACACGCTGATTGGTCATAAAATGCAAAATACAGATACAATGATTATAGCTTCCCGAGCCATTTTTTTCACAAAAATCAAGACTTTTTTTAGATTGGAAATCGGTAAATTTCCTATACCTTCACTGCGCCCAGAGTAGCGTGTTTCCATTCTATAAATTGTCTTTTTGGCTCAAGCTCCTAGTGGCAAATCCATGTGATAATTTTTCCCCAGAACGTCTTCCCCATCTTTTACAAAGCGAAAGAGGCGTAGCTGAGACGACTATACGTGAAAGCCAATAAAAACTGACGTAAGAAAAGGAAAAGTCATAATACAAAATTTTGTTCTCTACTCACAGAAATTCCCAATTATTCAGAAATGCACTCTGTTGTAATTCTTCTATCAGACAAATTGAACACATTAACTGAATCCACCATTTCAGGTGTACTCGGCTTTATGGGCATGTCTGGCCTCTTTTCATCTTGAATACGAGAGTAGCGTTGCGTCAGGTTAAACTTAATTACCATATCAAGCATAAAGCTAATTATGGGTCACGCAAGAATATATATATATATATATATATAGTGTTATCCAAAATGGGATGCATGAGAGTTTTCCGGTTTCTTTGTTTGGTTTCTTTGTTTAATGGCATATCAACCGAAAAATTCCCGGATAATTTTACTCCATAAATATGACTTTATAGCTCTCTTGGCTTGAATACAAGAACTATGTTGAGAAAGTGATTAAGAAGAATCATTCAATATCAAGGGCATGTTGAAATCCGCCATCTTGGCCAATATGAATTTATTCATTCTTCGAAACTTGACTGTTTTCTTCGTTACAAAGTTTCAATGGCTTATTCTGCAGCAGCAGCAGCAGCAGTGGTATCAATAATAATAATAATAATAAAATCTGCTAAATTGTCGACTTTGCTGTCCCGGCTGACCTCAGAATAAAACTGAAAGAATGTGAAAAGAGAAATAAGTACCTTGACTTTGCTAGATAACTGAAAAAACTGTGGAACATGAAGGTGACAATTATACCAATTGTGACTGGTGCTTTTGGCACGGTAACTAAAGAATTATCAAAGGGCCTGGAAAATTTGGAAGTTGGCGGCCGAGTGGAGACCATCCAAACAACAGCATTATTGAAAACGGCCAGAATCCTGAGAAGAGTCCTGGTGTCTTGAAGAGACTTGCTGTCACTCAATCTCCAGTGAAAGACCATCAGCTAACGCTGATGTGAAAAACTCTAATGAGTAATAACAATGTTAAAGTGAAAATAGATAAGGCAGAACAGAATTGTAACTGTAGGTTATGTAGTGATAGACACGAAACGATTAATTATGTAATAAGCGAATGCAGCAAATTAGCGTCAAACGAGTAGAGGGGAAGGTGATCCACGAAATTGAAATGTGACTGTATTAACAAATGTAACAAATGGTATATGCACAAACTAGAATCCGTCCTGGAGAATAAGACACACAAAATTATCTGGGATTTTTAAGATACAAGCATATCACCAAATCCTGATTAGAAGACCAGACCTCGAGACAGTCAACAACAACAATAACAACAACAAAAAAGAAAAAAGAAAAGACAATTTGCCGAATAGTGGACTTTGCCATCCTGGCAAACCACAGAGTAAAAAATCAAAGAAAACGAAAAGAAAGGTAATTACTTGGACCTTGCCAGAGAACTAAAAAGAGCGTTATGGAACATGAAGGTGACAGTGATACCAATTTTAATTGGTGCACTATGGACTGGAGGAGTTAAAAGTCGGAGTACAAGTGGAGGCTATTCAAACTACAGCATAGTTAAGGTCAGCCAGAATACTGAGAAAAGTTCTGGAAACCTTAGGAAACTTACTGTCACTCGTACTCCAGTGAAAGACCATCAGCCAACGTTGGTGTGGGTAAATCGTAAGGAGTAATATAATAATATTACACAAGTAATGAGTAATCACCTTATATGATGATGTCAAATATTAGACAAAAACGAAAAGGAATTGGAAATCCTGATACAATCAATAAGATTATACAGCCAGGATAGAAATGGAATTTGGTATTGAAAAATGTGCTATGTTGAAAGTAAAAATTGGAAAAGAGAAACAACAGGATGAATTGAACTGCCAAATCAAGAAGGCCTCATGACGCTTGGAGAGAAAGAAAATTACTAGTATTTTGGAATATTGAAGCGGATACCCCAAGTAGTCGTAAAAGGAAAAATAAGAAAATAGTACCTCAGTAGAACAAGAAAACTGCTCAAACCCAAGCTCCCCAAGAGCAATCTCATCAAAGCAATAAATATTTTGGCAGTCCTCCAAATAAGATTCTCTGGACCATTCTTAATAAGGAAAAGTAAGAAACTTAGACAAATAAACCAAAAGACAAGGAAATTTACGACTAAGCACAAGGTTTAACGTCCGAGATATAACATAGATTATATGTATCAAGAAATGAGAGAGGAGGATCGTCAACATTGGGGATTGCGTAAATGCACCAACACAAGGTCTCGAAGAGAGCATAAAAACGTGCAAAGAAAGATCGATTGCAGCAGCTAGTGTCGTATATTGTACCGCTGGACAAACAACGAAGACCACATAGATATATAAAAATATAATTTATGTTTTTATTCTTCGACGATGACAGGTTTGCTTGTGTGGCCAGCGGGTCTCAGTTCAAAATTATTGACCTTATATTGACTTTCAACTCCCACGTGGAAATATGTACACGCCTCTTCGCCCTCGTATTTTCTGTTTATGGCTGGTTATCGGAACTTACATACTTCCGTTTTTTTCGGTAATTTGTTGATCTTATCTGTGAACAGAAATATCTGTCACTCTATTCACATGCAATAAATTACATTTCCTGCCATTTTCTCTTTCCTGTGAAATCACTTTGTTGATGTTATCTTGCGACCGCATTGAATCTGCTAAGTTCATCCATGGCACTCTGTCGCCAGCTAAGCTAGTATATTAGACCAGTAACGGAAATAGTCACATTAGAACAAACAGAATAACTGCAAATATAAAATCTAGAAAATAGTATTAGGAAGAAAAACACTTTTATCTATATTTCAAGTGACAACTAAACGAGATCGCCTACGAAGAGATCTGGACATGGCTAAAATAAAGAAAAATCTCATAAGTAACCGAATCTCTTTCAATATCAGCGCAAAAAATACTAAAGAGAGCGATTATGTTAAAGCGAAAATTGATTATACGCTGCTGAATAGAATGTGTAGATTATGTGAAAACAAAGATGAAACGTTTAATAAAAAAATAAGTGAATGCAGAAAACTAGCTCAAAAAGTATAAGTCTAGGCACTACAGAGCCGGAAAGGTGATCCAGTGAGAAATAAGCTAGAGACTTAAATCTGATAATACAATTAAATTGCATTTCACATAGCACTAATACCCTTGGGAAAGGTATGAATCCAATTATTCTCCCTTCAGCTCTGCGTAAATAGTAGGGCAGACTAGGTTCTTTAGTTTTGGTGAAGCAACTAGTCTAGGAGAAGGAAAACTCTGAATTTAAACCTATTAAACTCCGCTTAAAAAATTAACCTTGTTTCATATCCTGCCTGAGCGGAGGGGTCGGGAAAAATGGAGGTGTCAGTTGTGTAATGGTTATCGTCGTAGGAAATGGACACGGCGACACGAGTTCAAATCCTGGACGAGACTGATTGCATTTCACATAGCACTAATACCCTTGAGAAAGGTATGAATCCAATTATTCTCCCTCCAGCTATGGGTAAATAGTAGGATAGACTGTGTTAATTAGCCTTAGTTAGGCAACCAGTCTAGGAGGGGCCCGTGGTGTAATGGTTATCGTCGTAGGAAATGGACATGGCAACACGAGTTCAAATCCTGGACGAGACAAATTGCATTTCACATAGAACTAATACCCTTGTGAAAGGTATGAATCCAATTATTCTCCCTCCAGCTATGGGTAAATAGTAGGATTCTTCAGACTAGGTTCTTCAGCCTTGGTTAGGCAACTAGTCTAGGAGTAGGAAAATTCTGACTTCAAACCTGTTAAACTCCGCTTAAAAATTGACCTTGTGTTGGTAAATCTGATAATACTATTAAATTGTATATGCAGGAACCAGAATCTGTTCTTGAGGATGAGACCCAAGAAATTCACTGAGACTTTGCGATAAAATCGTATCATCTAATTTCAGCCAGTATACTAGGCTTAGTGTTAATTAACAAGAAAGAATAAGAACTTGCCATCTAGTGGATTTTACCGTTTCTGGTAGACCAATGAGAAAAAACATTATAAAGCGAAAAGAGAGACAGATACTTGGATCTGGACAATAGAACAGAGAAAAAAATAACTGTGGAAGATGAAAGTAAGTGATACCGCTTATATTTGATATACTTGGAACGGTCCCCCCAAAAATTTGGAAAAAAAGGCAAGAGGAAATGGAAATCATAAGGTGGATGGAGACTATTCAGAATGCAATATTGTTAACATTGGCAAAAACACCCATAAGAGTTTTGGACACCAGAAGAGATTTGCTGTCACTCAGACTCTTGAGTAAATTCACTCGCCAACATTGGTGTGAAAAACTCATAAAATATGAAATAAAATTCTCCGAGATTTTGAGATAAAACCAGATTACCAAATCCGGGCAGAGGACCAGATTTAGAGATAATTTAAAAAAAGAATTAAAAAAAAAAACTGTGAAAGATGAAAGTAACGGTGATAATATAATTCGTACCTCTGGAAATGTCGCAAAAAGTTTGGAAAAATGCAGGAAGAAGAATGGATCAGAGAAAGAAGAATAAGAGGAAAAAGAAGGAATTAGGGGAAGAATCAAGATTATAGAGAACATAAAATTGGTATGATTGACTAAAATTCCCAGAAGATTTGGAGACCGAAGGAAACTTGCTTTCACTCAGACTCCAATGAAAGAGAGCCAGAAACTTCTGCCGTGAAAAAGTCGCAAGAAGTAAAATGATAAAAAAAACTTGCTGAAATGAGAACTTTGCCGTCCAGAGGACCACAGAGTAAAAATCAAAGAAAGCGAAAAAAGGTTAAGTTCTTAGACCTTGCCAAAGAACTAAAAACCAAAAATTGTGGAACATGAGCGTAACGGTGAAAGTAATTGTAACTGGAATGTTTGGAATATGCCCAAAAGGCTTGGAAAAGCGGCTGAAAGAATTGGAAATCAGAGGAAGAATTGTGACCATCCAGACCACAGCATTGTTAAGGTCGGCCAGAATACGGAGAAGAATTCTAAAGACTCGAGGAGATTTGTTGTCACTCAGAATCCAGTAAAAGATCATCAGCTTACACTGGTGTGAAAAACTCGCAATAATAATAATAATAATAATAATAATAATAATAATGAAGATATCAATCCCAAAATAAGCAAACATACAGAAAAGAAATACAAGAATAGGCATGACTGGGTGGGAAAGATGATCTACTGGGAATTTTGCAAGACCTTAAAATATGACCATGTTTACAAATGGTATACGCACGATTTATAATCTGTCATTGAAAATAAGACCAATATCAGACCATTTCAATCATACATCCTAGATGCATCAAGGAGGTCTTCAGTGATGAACTGTCTTCATCGCCGATTTCGGGTTATTTTTCCATCATATCGGCTTCGACAGAAACCCCGGCATGACTCTGGAAGAGCCAAGCCGCCTCCTTGATCGCGACGTGCTACGCTCGCGCCTCTACCAAAGCAAAAAAAAAAAAATATCAATAAGGCCGGACTTCGGCCGTTCTAATAGACATCTGTATTAATTAGTATTAATTAATAAGAAGAAAATAACTTCGGGACATTGGCCCAGCGGTTAGAGTGTTCGGGAGACCTGGGTTCAATCCCAGGTCGAGTCATACCAAAGACTTTAAAAATGGTACTTGATACCACCTTGCTTAACACTCAGCATTATAAGGTACGGTTCAAGGGTAAAGTGGAGCAATCTTGGGAATGGAGTAGCGCCCTCCCCTACACCTTGGTGTAGTAGCTATCGAAAAGGGAGCCTTCGGGTCACCCTCAACTATGGTCGCTAACTTTACTTTACTTTAATGTATTCTGCCATTTAAACATAGAATGAAAATATAAGATAGGTAAGTACTTGGATTTTCCCAGAAATCTGAAAAGGCTGTGAGACATGAAGATGACAATTATACCTCTTGTAGTTGTTGCACTTGGAACAGTCCTGATGAGGTTGGAAAGGAGACTGAAGGAATTGGAGATTAGAGGAAGAATCAAAACCCTCCAGACTACAGAATTTATAAGATCGGTTGGAATAGTTAAGGAAAATCCCGGAGATTAGAAAAGACTAGCTGTCTCTAAGACATTCAGATTTCTGCGAGAAACCAATTATCAAAATTGCTATGAAAAATTTGCGGGGTGCTAATAATAATAATAATAATGTTTGTTTTTATTTTAATGATATGTCTTTAGAAAGTTTAAAACCCAGTCAACTTTGTTTTATAAGATGATTAATTTTTTATCAGAAATTTTTAGGATGGTTGGTTGTTTGTTTGGGTTTTATGGCATTTCAACCTTTGTAGGTTATTTAATGCCAAATCCATTTTTATACAAATAATCAGTTCTATTTCAAATAATACAGTTTAGCATGACAACACAGTTTAATTATCAAAAATATTTCTATTTTGAGCTATTCAGTTTATTCAAGCAATTCTAATTCAAACAATTCACTTTAGTATGAGTATAGATTTTGTTTACACACAGTTAAATGTCAAAACAGTTCTATATTAAACAATTCAGTTTAGCGTAAGTATAGTTTCAATGTTAAAAACAGTTCCATTTCAAACAATTCACTTTAACATAAATACGCTGTTTAAATGTAAGTACACAGTTTAATTGTCAAAAACATTTCTATTTCAAGCTATTCAGTTTAGCCAAACAGTTATATTTCAAACAATTCAGTTTAGCATAAGTATGTAGTTTAGGTTTGGCTTCTTGGTTTAATGGCATATCAACCTTTGTAGGTTATTTAATGCCAAAGTCATTCTCCTAGAAGAACAGTAGTGGTACTATTTAACCCATAGCTGGGAGGATGAGTTTGTTCATACCTTTCCCAAGAGTATTTGTCAGAAAGTGAACGTAATAGCGCGACTGGAGTTCGAACTCGCTAACTACGATTTTTCAGCCCATCGCTTTAACCATTACTCCGCGAGGCCACTCCCGTATGCAGTTTAGTTCTATTTGACCCATAGATAGGACCCTATCAGGTGCTCCCATTCCAGGCCTGAGTGGACCTGGGTGCGATGACATTGAAGGGGTGCTCCGCCCTCCTCAAAGCCCCAGAATCACTGGAACCTCACCATCAGATTATTTTACCCCCCTGCAGAGGTGCAGTCGGTATATTATACATCTCTAGCCGACTGAGCAAAAATCTTTAGGAGTTATTTATGATAAGTATATATACATATATACATGTGTGTGTATGTGGGTGGTGAGAGTCTGAATATATTTGTTTCCCTCGTTCTCTCTCTCTCTCTCTCTCTCTCTTTGTATACATATATATATATATATATATATATACATTTTTAAAATTAGCTTTTGATCCCCTTTTCCGGTCATTGCATTGCTAGATGGTAACATTGTCTTTTTCGCTCAGATGCTCAACTTGAGGCATATCATCTCTTGACTTTTCAGGTATTATTTTCATCTAATCTCAACTTTTTTTTACTCTCTTTTCTTCTCCGCTAAAAGCAATGTTGCGTTGTTCCCTTGAAAAACGGTTATTTTACGAGTAATAAAATCCCAGTAGGATGAATAAAAGCAGCAACTAGTAGAAAGTAAAGACCGACAACTCAAAGCTAATGTCATCCAGGTTTCCTGGCGTATTTCGAAAAAAAAAAAAATGGACACGTGTGACTAGATATCACGTGACCGGTGTATTGTTAAGACTGAGTATGAATTCACATGAGTGTGTATCTACAAGGATGAGCCAAATGTTTTATATTTTGGAAACTTATTTCCGTTATTCTTCAATTTACAATAAAAGCCGCTGTGCCTTCAAAGAAATTTTCATCGTATTGCAATGTCTGAGATGACTTTTCTATCAGTTCTTTGATCTCACGTTGATACCAATTCTTGACCTTTGAGATGAAGAACTCCTTCACTGAAGCTTTCATCATCTCTTGGTTGCTGAAGCGTCGCGAGGACAGGAAGGGGAACATGAATCGGAACGTTATATACCGAGTGAAACCACTTTTCTTGGAGTTCTTTGATTCCGTGCTGATACCCTTTCTTATCCTGCGAAGCAAAGAATTCCTTCCCTGAAGCTTCCACCTGCTGAAACATCACAAGCGCAGAAAGTGAACCATGAATCGGAACAAATAATATTCCCTGGAAGCTAGGTCCGGACTAAATGCTGCTTGTGGCATCAGTTCGATTCACACAAGTTCCTCAAGTTTATTACGGGTCGTTCGAGCAGTAGGAAGTCTTGCATTGTCTTTCTAGCGAGGCTCACTTTCAATTGACCAATGCCAGGTATTTTTGCCGTATAACAGCATATATCCAATCAAACTGTTTGGAGTACAGGTTAGTATCAATGGTTCGGCTATCCGGAACGAACTTGTCGTGAATTATTACGTCATAATCCTCAGACTTCAAGTATTACCTTATATTCGAAATGAAAATATTGCAAAACTTTTGATTCTCTTTAGTATATCAAAACTTTCTTTACTAGGAATCCTGACTCCAACACTGTATCTAGTAGCATGGTCAATCAGGTAACGTACTTTGTTGCCACTGATTTCTTTGATATCTATGGCAATATTTCCGTTAAAATATGATCCTAATGTAAATCCAACAATAGGCCTCGGTTCAGTCTTTCTGTAGTAAATGCATACTTCATGGGAATTTGGAAGTACTTGCAAAATTTTAATAATTTCATTTTTAACTAAATCACATAATTACTTACAACTAGGATGACTAAATTGTCTATGTAACTTTGTTGTAATTTTAATATTTTTCTGACTTGGCCTTAGAGGAGATTTCTTTAATGAAAAGTATGTTTTTGAACTTACTTTTGTCCGGTAAAGGTTTAGTGATAGGAATATGGTAATGTCCAGACAATGTGCATCTCAATGGAATTTTCTTTCCAAACATCATAATGCTGTCATTCTCAAAGTTGAGATAAGTCCCGACTCTTTTCAAGTTTGTTTGTTTTCTTTCTTTAATGGCATATAAACCTCCATGGGTTATTTACTGCCAAGGGTATTCTTGTAGAAAGACAATAGTAACACTACTTAAAAAAAGCTGGTGTGGATGAGAGAGTCCCTACTTTTTGTAAGGGCATTAATCTCACTGAATTAATTTTTATTTATTGGGGACTTTTGTCCTCATCTTGGCAGTTTTTTTTTTGTGTTGTTTGATCCAGAAATGTTTTTAAATGCATCAGATTTTTTTTTTGCTTTATTTATTTATTGGTAAAATTTGTTTTCCTTATCATTTGGTTTCTTTTTAAAAGGGATATCAACCTTCGAGGGTTATTCAATGCTAAAGCCACGCTTGCAGAATAGCAATGGTAATATTCAACCCACAGTTGGGAGAATAAGGAGGATGTTTATCCGTCTTTCCAACAAGTCAGATTTGATATGACGTCATTTTATAGCGGATAGCCACGCATAAGTCCAAACTCATTGGTAACCGCTGGAAAAATGCTTGACTACACCAGCATTTCCCATTCAGGGGCGCCCCAAGTGTCATGCAGTTGACTCAGCCCTCACTCCTTTTAGAGGAAGGGACAGGTGCTACCAGGAGGGAAGACTCCTTGGAGCCATGGAACCAGTATTATTTCACTCGCTCAGCTTGTGGGGATAAGGGGAGTTGATATCTTTCGCAAGGGTATCAAATGGAAAGTGAAAGCAAAAATGCAACTGTGGTTCGAACTCGCCTATAACAATGTCACAGTCAACATGTTTGCCTCTACACAACAGGAACTCCGCCCCTCTTTATTTTGGAATGTCATCTTTTAATTAAATTGTTGGATTCTGTTCCACTATCTTCGGGTTCCTGTTTCCTTAGCCAATATCTATTGGTTTATTTCTTCTCGTTATATCGTCAGGTTTTTTTTTTGTTTGTATTTCATTTGAATGCTTCCTTTCTTTCGTACTTTTGTGAGTCCTCGTAGTTTCTTTCTCTGTTCTTCTTGTTTCAGAGTGTTTGTCAATAGTCCGGGAGACCGGGGTTCAATCCCAGGTCGAGTCATACCAAAAGACTTTTAAAATAGTACTTGCTACCTCCTTGCTTAACACACAGCAATATAAGGCACGTATCAAGGGTAAAGTGGAACAATCCAAGGAAAGGAGTAGCGCCCTCCCCTACACCTCGGTGTAGTAGCTATTGAAAAGGGAGCCTTCTAGTTGCCCTCGACAACGGTCGCCAACTTTACTTTAATATTTTGATACATACTATTCAACGGATTGTATATGACGTGCTCGAAGCAGTTTAAACTGTTGAAGATACCAACTATAGTAAATAGTGCCCGTGGTGGAATGGTTATCGTCGTAGGAAATGGACACGGCGACACGAGTTCAAATCCTGGACGAGACTGATTGCATTTCACATAGCACTAATATCATTGGGAAAGGTATGAATCCAATTATTCTCCCTCCAGCTATGGGTAAATAGTAGGGCAGACTTGGTTAGGCAACTAGTCTAGGAGAAGGAAAACCCTGAATTGAAACTTGTTAAACTCCGCTTAAAAACTGACCTTGTGTCATATCCTGCCCGAGCGGAGGGGTTGGGTAAATATGGTAAATAGTATCATAATATTTGGTGGGCTGACACATTGTACATTGCTTCAATCTATGTGTGATTTGAAAACTGTACAGATGGACGTTGTGCAACAAAGTCGAATTCGGGAACTTATTTTTTACGAGCTCGAACAGGACTATAACCCCATGGAAACTACAAAACAATTTGTTGAGTGAAAGTAGAAGACTCAGTTGATCATCGTAGAGTAGCCAGATGGTCGAAGAGGGTTCGCTCGAGTTGCAAGAAGCTCTACAATAAGGCAAGGTTAGGTTAGCCTTATCCTCGTGCTCCAAGCCCTTGAAGCAAATCTGGTGAATAGCATTTACCATGGTCATGAAGGTGACGAACAAAACTGGACTGTGAGTTGGTGAGTCCAGTATTGTTCGTGAGTATCAGGTGAGTATAAGGTGAGCTCACCATCTCACAGTCCCTGTATTGTTCGTCACCTTCATGACAACGGCAAATCTAACGAGTAGCACTCGGAGAGTATCAGGCGAGCTCGGCATCACACAGATCAGTGTTGTTCATCAATTTCACGCCATTATCAAACGCATTCAGAGCTGAGCTGCCAAATTGTACCTCACGTGACCAAAATATTGTTAAAATTTTGACACACCCTAAAATTTAGATTTCTTCGTGGGATGCAGATTTTTTCTCAGGTTGTCTTTTTTCTGCGTAAATTAAATCATTCATTTTGTTCATTGACATACTTTTTAATAATTTATTTAATTATTCAACTTTTAATTGTTTTTTTTTCTAGTCTTGATTCCTAAATGAAATTATTATTTGCTTCTGTTCAGCCTTCGTTTTCTTTCTTGATCTCCTCAATGATATAAATCCATACGGAGACGTCAATTTAAGAAAGAACTCAGGTAAAATCGGTTTCTAACAAAATAAGATTACTGGTCTAGTGGGTAGAGTGTTCGCCAATGGTCCGGGAGACCGGAGTTCAATCCCATGTCGAGTCATATCAAAGAATCAAAACATGGTACTTGATGCCTCCTTGCTTAACACTCAAGGGTAAAGTGGAGCAATCAAGGGTATGGAGTAGCGCCCTTTCATACACCCCGGTGTAGTAGCTATTGAAAAAGGAGCCTTCGGGTTACCCTCGACTAAGGTCACAAACTTTACTTATGTTGCAGTATGTTGAACGGAAGTTAAATTTCTACCATTCAAAACACAATTTATAATAAATTATTTGTCTTTTTAAACTAATTACTTCCATTGAATTAAAGATTGCTAAAAATGTACGGATTTTTGTAGAGAAATATTTTAAAAGATTTAATTTCTTTTATTTTAAGTCATTAAAGTTATTCATTTTATATATATATATATATCTGTCTGAGTCACAATCCAGCACGCCAGCCGCTACGCTACAAGAACTTCCCTTATCTATACTTTCATAAGAATTATAAATTAATAAATCACTCGAAATACAATGAAAAATATAGACTTGACCTTGATGTAGCATGCCGTGGAATAATGAAGCTTTTACGTAACTTTGGTTACTATGAATAATATTTGTAAATGTTATAGGCAATAGTGTTATAGCTGGCAGACAATGTAAAATACAATCTTTATTATCTTGCCTTTAACTTGGAGAGACTTTGTTACAGCAAGGTAAGCTTTGACGTGTTCAAAAACATATCTCGTGTAATATATATATATATATATATATATATATATATATATATATATATATATATATATATAATGATAATAAAAAATATATATATTATATATATATTTAATTCATGGAAAATATCGTTCTGCAACCTAAGGTTTCTTGAAGTTTATAACAACATTCGTCTGGCAGTTAAGAAGCTGGAATGAAATTGAAAATCGAAAATGCGACAAAATACAGACAAAAATCGAAAATTATAATAGCTCTATCATAGAGATTGAGTACTCTCCGTATTATATTGAGTACTCTCCGTATTATATTGCACTTGGTTCGACACATAACCACATAGCGATTTACTGACGACCCACACTCTCATAATATATATATATATATATATATATAATGTGCCAACTAAGTTTAGTGAATGACTATTTGAGCAACATATAAATTTTATGACTTAGTAGGTCATGGAAAAACATCTATATTTTTTTAGTCGTTTAGACTTGAAATTTATGACATTAATCAGGTTCTTTTAATATATTTGAATTGTTCTCTTAAGCATAATTTCATTTTGAGATGAAGCAGTTACAATTGTCCAGAGAGGCAATTGATTGGATACTTTTTTTATTTAAAGGCATATAAACTTTCGTGGATTATTCAATGCTAAAGCCATCCTTGTAGAAGAACATCAGCGATTATATTTAACCAATAGTAAGGAGTATCAGTGGGTTCATGCCTTTCCCAAGAGTATTAGTCCGAAAAGAAAAAGACATAATGATGTGATTGGAATTCGAACTCTTTTCTTCGAGGCTGAAGTTCAGCACGTTAACCATTACGCCCTCTCTGTAAGAGACTATAGGTTGCAAATGCTTTGTTGGATCAGGGTTTTTTTTGTTTTTTTTTTAGAAATAGTAACTTGCTATTCTTTTTACATCTTTTCTGATTATTATCTATTTCTCTCTTCCTTTTCGTTTTATTTCTTCTTCTTCTTCTTCTTCTTCTTCTTCTTCTTCTTCTTCTTCTTCTTCTTCTTCTTCTTCATTTGAAATCTTTGTTTTCTTCACGTTTGTCTCGCCACCGGGTACGCTGAACTCGTTTTTTATATATAGACTTTCTTTATCTGGAATGTAGTTTGTTTATTTACCCAAACCCCGTATTCAGCAGATGCGTCGTGTGCAACAGCAGCGGGCAGTCTTTATTTTCCTTTGTCTTTCACTTCTTCTTCTTTTTCTTCTTCTTCTTCTTCTTCTTCTTCTTCTTCTTCTTCTTCTTCTTCTTGTCTTATCTTATTTTTAAAGTTAAAAGCGAATCACACATCTGTGAAAGCGAATCTAGTGACACAGAAAAGAAAAAAAAAAGAAGGTGGAGGGGATATTGCAGAGTGTGTGTGTGTGTGTGTGTGTGTGAGAGAGAGAGAGAGAGAACGCTCAACATGCCTAGCTCGTGGCCAACGACGCAGTATTTAGAAACTCAACCCTGTTTTCAGCAATTACGTCTCTTTTTCGGCATTGTATTCTACCATTTTTTTAGCTTAAATGCAAGATAATCTCAGCTCTCTGAATCGTCTGAAAACGTCTGACTATCTTTTGGTAATGGACACTTAGTGCATAACAAATATTTTACTGATGGGTAACGAAAGCTAAAATAAAGTTCACAGATATCAACTTATTTTTTGGCATATACAGTAATATTCTATTAAAGTCAGAGTTTGCCCTTAAAGGTGAGGTGAAAACTAAAATTTAAATGCTGATTTTTAGGCTGACTGATTACCCACACATGAAAGATAAACAAGACAAAGTCTCCAAATATATTTTTCCGTTGTCTTTGAGAAACAAATTTGATTGCATATCTAATTAAAAAAGCCATTTCCGTCTATTCTGAAATCAGATGCAACAGGTGATACAAAACTGTTTATTGACTTTTCATTTATATATATATATATATATATATACGTTGTGTGTGTTTGTGTTTATATATATATATATATATATATATATATATACCTGTCCTACTGCATAAGCAAGATACGACACAACGTCAATTTTTAACAGGTTTGAATTCCGAGTTTTCCTTCCCTTAGATTGAAAGTAATACCCAGGTTGAAGAGCTCAGTCTGTCCTACTATTTACGCATAGCCGGAGGGAAAATAGTTGAATTCATACCTTTGCCAAGGGTATTACCGCTGTGTGAAAGGCAAACAATTTGATCTATGATTTGAACTCGTGTCACCGTGTCCATTTTCTTAAACGTCATCTATTACACCACGAACGCCTCCACATTATACCGTGAGTGCTTTCGTACACACACAGACAGACTCACACACACACACACACACACACACACACACACACACACACACACACATATATATATATATACATATATATATGAAAGACAAATGTTTATATATGTGATTAAAATTTTACGCTAAAAGAGTCTCTTATTCGTAAGATTTTTACAGTATTCCAACACAAAAATGCAGTTTAATATTACAACATAAGTTTTTAGTAATATATATATATATATATATATATATATACGTATAGTAATTTGGCTGACCGTAGCCGAGAGTGACCCGAAGGCTCTCTTTTCAATAGCTACTACGTGGACGTATAGGGGGGGCGTTACTCCTTTTCCTGGATTGCTTCACTTACCCTTGATCCGTACCTTATAATGCTGAATGTTAAGAAAAGAGACATCAAGTACTATTTTTTGTGTTTTTAGTATGACTTGACCTCAGATTGAACCTCAGTCTCTCGGACTATTGGCAAATACTCTAACCATGATGCAAATGGGCCGTAAAAATGAAAAAGATAGAGTAAAAAATCACGACTCAAAGTTTTACGATGACGATTGTCGGGCGAGTTGGTTTTTCACTCATCTGATTAATTCAACTGAACTACTAAACTCTTTTTATACAGACTTTTAACTAGGAATTAGGTGTCCTAATAAATCACGTGCAAGGTAAATATTTACTTTCATGGCGGTAAAATTCATTTTTGACTCTTCATTTTACAAAAGATGAAATATTTGATGCTAATAATGTTTTTATGCATCACCGTATCTTATCACCAAGAACAATTTTATTTGGCCATGATTTCCAGGCCCACTCTGACCAGGAGTGATAACATCTGTCAGGGTCAACTAGATATGTTTAAAACATATTCCTATTCGATAAGGTAGATAGAAAAATATATATAATCAAGCAACAGAAACAAGTGAACTGGGTTAGACTGTAGTTAGCTGTGAGTTCAGTCGGGTAGGGACTATTGTCCACTCAGCTAGTGGTGTCTCACGTGATTGTGTCATGTGGGTCTGATTCAACTTTGCTGAACTCCGGTCTACGCTCCGTTGATGAGTATTTATGGAGAAGGGTGAGTCCATTATGTAAGGAGTACAACAATAGTTAAATTATTCAGTCTTAAAACTTTGTGTAACGCTACTGTTCTCAAATAGACGTTTGTAATTCTACGACACCAAAATGGACGTTTGCACCATTACGATTCTTAGCAAATCCTTGTAGCGCCATGGAACTACAGAGACATTTGCTCCACCGTGGTTCTAACGTGTCTATGAGTGTAGTCCTACATCTTATGTGTCTGTCAGACTCCGTGGTAACTTCCACTGTGATGAAAAGAAGAAATGACGATTACGCAAAAACCCCGTCTAGGTTCGCTAATACAAAATATTTTTCGCTTGAACTTTTACTTGTCGTCGAGAAGAGAGAAACAGAATATCAAAAATGAGTCCACCGTTTTAGCTAGATATAGAGAATAAAGCGTTGTGATGAAAGAGAGGGCAGACACAGACATTCAAATTATTTTTCTCATTTTCTGTTATTATTCTCGCTTGTGCTTGCTCTCTGGTTCAGTCTTCAGAGCTTCGCAGTGGGTGTAAGTTACTTTCACGGAGCTCAGCCAAAATGGGTGCCATAATTTTCAGCCGTCTTCATATCATTGCATCTCGTCCACTGCTGTCTTTTATCTCATGTTTTCTATCTCGAGTCCTCTTTTAACGGCTTTACCGTTTGAAATTTCTTTCAGCCAATCAGAAACCGTTGCCGATTTGCTACCGATACGTTTGTTTTTAAACCGGGCGTCCACTGTTATCCCGACCTATTCTTGCCCCCCCCCCCAATTTCCTTCTCTCTTATCGCCTTTCTCTCTCTCTATCTCGGTGACTGTTTCGAACCTCTTTGTGGTCGACCAGTAAATCAAGCTCGGAAACAACATATGAGTAAATCACACAGCGTCCCTAATTATATTACATTTTTATTCAACAAAAAAAAATCAAGTTTGGTTTTTATATGTACTTAGAGACATTTACATATGCTTATACTAATTTTTGGACTGCTGCATATTCATGTTTTTTGTTTAAAGTTTCAACATAAAAGCCTTAGCAATTTCAGATCTGTAGATATCTGGTTTCAGAGATAAAGGAATACGTTACAGCAAATTTTAAATGGAAGTGATCACGAAAGGCAATGAATGTTCTCGGATGTTTTTTTGGGATTCAGTCGACTTACCATAGCCTTACTGTGACTGAATATGTAACTTGAATCAGTTGGCATTCCTTAAATTCAACGAACTGTGGAGAGAACAAACGAGTATCGTTCAAAAAGCCTTAAGCCACATTTAGATTTTAGATTCATCATCCACCTCTCACCTTCGTATGTGCCTCACCTGTACAGAAATTAAGACAGAAATCTGAATTAGTTTGTCTAGTTTTATAAGAATTGATAGTATGTGGCAACAATAAAATGATTCAGCAACAGCTATTCTTTCTGGGTGAGACTTAAAACTTTTAAAAAGCCTGCATATTTCATATGAAAATCGGATCTGCTTATGCGAAAGGGGAAGTGATACAATGGATACTGTGGCCTAAAAATTAAACGAATATATTTTTTCGGAACAGATGCTTCCAGCATAGTATGCAATATGAATTAGTAGTGGTAGTAATAATAATTATTTATTTTTGGTAAAGATAATTCTTTATCTACTGTTGGTAAAGATAATTCTTTATTTACTGTTGATAATGATAATTCTTTACTTACCATTGGTAATGATAAGTCTTTACTTACAGTTGATAATGATATTTTTTTTTTAATGTTGGTAATGGTAATTCTTTATTTACTGTTGGTAATGATAATGCGGAGGGGTTGGCAAATATATATATATATATATATATATATATATATATATATATATATATATATATTTCGGTTAACTGAAAAGTTCACAGGTTGACCCAGATACTCTTATGTAACGTGACTAAATAAGGTTTAGTCTTCAACATAATCCTCCTTGTGGTCTACGCACTTCTTCTATCGGTGTTTCAGTGCTTAAATCCCATTGATTAAAAAAAAGTCATCAACAGCAGATATGATGTCATCCAATGAACTTTTTAGCCACTAAACCCTTCGCCATATTCTAGAATACACACACACACACACACACACACACACACACACACACACACATACAAAGCACATATAAATGTGTGTGTGTGTGTGTGTGTGACAATTGCAGTCGGAGAAATTGGAATCAGAGACCCAAGTTCAAATCCTGGACGAGATTGTTAGCGTTTTGGTTCGTACTAATGCCCTTTAGAAAGGTATGAATCCATATTTATTCCCCTCCCTACTTATGTGTAAATTGTAGGGCAGCCTGGTTTCATTAACAGTAGCAAAGCAATCAGTCTAGGAGAATGAAATCTCTGAATTAAAAAGCCTGGTGTACTTCACTTAAGAAATTGTCATTGTAGCGCATCCGAAGCGTGACAAAGGTGTTGGATAAATACATGTATAAATATGCATATATATATACATTTGTGTGTGTAGTGGGGGGGGGGCTTGGATGTATGTACGTTCCTGGACATTCTTAAAAGCAAATATAGATGTATGCACTTGTGTGTTAAACACTGTATTCGATTAAAAGCAAATAATCAATTCAATTATTACTCATAAGCAGTAACACACACACACACACACACTTAAATATATATATATATATTAGTAATATCCGGTCAGCGATAGAAGATAGTGGGTGTGGATTATTCTTGTATAGAATATATGAGGAATATCATAAAAATCTTTGTGAGTGCTCGATGAATGGCTATTTTTACATCACTTATTCCTTCGCTGGGATATAACAAAATTCACATTCAGAGCGTATATATAGTACAATTAGAAGGAAACTCAAACCTGGTTAAGTTGTCATTATAAATTTATTTCGCTGGAGAATATTATTATACTCTCCGTCTCGTCAGATGACTTTTTACATGTTAGACTTGCTATTCCGCAACTTCAAGTCTAACATGTAAAAAGTCAGCTGACAAGAACGGAGAGTATTATAATATTTTCCGGCGAAATAAATTTATAATGACAACTTAACCAGGTTTGAGTTTCCTTCTAATTGCACTATATATATATTGCACTATATACATATATATATATATATATATATATATATATATATTTATTGAAATATATATTAATACAGTTGGTCTTATAATTGCATTGGCGAGAAACTGACTGTCATCAAGCGACTTTGACCGTGTTTAGGGTATCTTAACTTATATATACTGCATCAACGATATTGGATACTCTTTATTTATAAATAGACCAAATTACTATATATATATATATATATATATATATATATATAAGCCAATAAGTATAAACATGCGAGTTAGTAGCCACACCCACTGTCTTCTCACTGACCTACTGTAACATCAGAAGAGCTTACATCTTTAGAAATCATCGAGTATTCTTTTTATTATTTCTCAATTTTTTTGTTTTGTTTACTTTTTTTCAGTGGGCATTAGGCCTGAATTGGGTGGTGCAAACTTCTTTTTCGTACATCGTCTCGTTTATATTGGCCAGGTTTTGTCAATGTCTAACTGCGCCCAGTGTTATTTGGCAAGAGGTTCAACTCGGGCAACGTCTACGTGTTTAATCTCTCTGACGGCTTTTACATTCGATATTAGTTCACCTAGATCCCCAGGGATAAGAAAAGAAAAGAAAAAGAGAATAGAAGAGAAGAGAAACGAACTAACATGAAAGCAAATTTTTGTCGGTATTGCTCTATCCAACTGAATGGTAATAGTTAGTTTCTGTTTTGTTTTTATTTCATTTAGGCTGTTTTTAGTATTGTTAGTTGGTCAGTGCTGTTTATAGCAATCTCTTTTCTGTATCTCAATGCCCTGACTGTAACCTTGGTGAGAATCCTTATCTGTTTCACCAGGCACACTTACTTGTATCTGTTTAAATACGCATCAATAAAGGGAACACCAAATTCCTGGATAAAAAGTTAAGCAAATGATCTTACTGTTATTTAGAGTGTATATATGCAATGCAAAGTAACCCCCATTACTTTGGGAGAACCATGCAGGGGAATTACTCGGCATAGTACGTCGATATTTTATTGGGTCCTGGGAAATGCTCACGTACTTACTGAATACATTTCGGTAAGATATAGAGAAAAAGAAAGACAAAAAGGAAAATTAAATTGACATGTTTCGCTCTAAATAACAGTATACATTTCTGGGATGGAGCGTTGTGGACTGCTATACATATCTTGTTTGCTACAATCACAACATTTCGACTGCTGTACTCTCCAGCCTTCTATAAATAAAGTTCTTGATTGTAGTCAAGGGCGACCAGAAGGCCCCCTTTTCAATAGCTACTACACTGAAGTGTAGGGGAGGGCGCTATTCCTTTCCCTGGATTGCTCCACTTTACGCTTGATACGTACCTTATATGGCTGAGTGTTAAGCAAAGAGGTATCAAGTACCATCTTTAAAGTCTTTGGTATGATGCGAACTGGGATTGAACCTAGGTCACCCGGACCATTGGCGAACACTCTACCCACTAGGCCAATGATCGTACTCGGTAACCTTCGGGAATTCCGAACTTAAATTCCTATTTGAATCACGGGGGAAGACTGTTATTTCTCTGTCCAGTCTGATTTATGCAGTTAATAATCAAGTCAAATATCTGAGTACCTGGAGGTTGAGAGTTCAATCCATAGCTTTGGTTCTAATATTGGAGAAATGGGCAAAAATTGTCAGATGCAGGATACTCCTAAGGCATGGAGAGTAGAATAGTCTACCTTGTAATTCAAATTCCATACTCCAAGAGGATTACCGAGTACGAAAAAAGACACCTGAAGAAGGCGGAGAGTATAGCGGCTGAAACGTTGAGCACAGCAACCAATATGAGGATAGCAGTCCGCAATGTGTTGAGAATAATAATCCAATAGATAAGTAAAACATTATATTAACAAGAAAGAATATTCAGAATTAAAAAAAAAATTCAAAATTCGCTTAAAAATTGGCTTTGTGTCACATCCTGCTCGTGACGTTTGGGTTGGGTAAATACATACTAATATTGATTTAAAGAAAGATGATAATGAAAATGATACTCGTCACAATCAATTATAGTACAATAATGTAATGACCTCTTTCACTCTCAGCACTTTGAATCGGGGATGTGTCAAACATTTGTGGAGGCGTGATTCATAGGTGAGCAGTCAAAGATCTTAACTATTTTAACCAAGTCTGGTCAGAGTAAAAATCGAACGGTCGTTCCTTCATGTGATAGAACGCAGTCACGTGGGATTCTAGAAATGATACGAATTCTTGGATTTTGGAGAGTTGGGCCTAAGTGAAATTCACCCCATCCAAACTGGAGGATTACAACTGCTTATTAAACAAAAATTGTTCGCTTTTCCTCCATTGACTAACCACTTTCTATCTTCCTGCGACTGGTCCAAAACAGAACATAACATCTTAAACCTAAAAGAAAAAAAAAGTGAGTTGTTATTATGATCAACATGTCTGCCATTTTCTTCTGCTATCGGGTGATAAAGTGACAACCTTTTAGTCTTACAGAATGTAATAGTAGTGGTAGATGAAGGTTCATGTGAAAAAAGATAATTAAAAGACAACAAAATTATATCATAAATAACAATTGTAGTGTCTCATCAACTGAGACAGACATCAACACGCCACTAGCAAAAGCATGGTCCGCAATCGATAAGCTATCGGTCATATGGAAGTCAGACCTGACCGATAAAATAAAACGTAGTTTCTTCCAAGCAGCGGTCGTGTCGATACTGCTATATGGATGCACTACATGGACGCTAACTAAACGTATGGAGAAAAAGCTTGACGGCAACTACACAAGAATGTTGCGAACAAAAAAAGTCTTGGAGGCAGCACCCCACAAAGCAGCAGCTGAACAGTCACCGGCCACGTATCACGAAAACTACCGAAATTAGACGAACCAGGCATGCAGGACACTGCTGGAGAAGTAGAGACGAGCTTATAAGTGATGTACTCTTTTTGACCCCTTCGCATGGACGAGCAAAGGCAGGAAGACCAACTCATACAGCAGCTCTGTGCCGATACGGGATGTATCCCTGAAGACCTTCCGGAAGCAATAGACACACACAGGGGTGGCTACAGAGGGTCAGGGATATCGATACCGATGGCATGATGATGATGATGATGATATTTACGTTCATGCTCGTCCTATTAATCTATGTTGTCATTTTATTTTTAGTTATAGAGTTTCAGTGCAGTAAAGTTTGGTAATAAATGATTGCTAGACCGGCTTATTGGCCAAGAGTGTAGAGTGTTCGCCAATGGTCCGGGAGACCTGGTTTCAATCCCAGGTCGCATCATACCAAAGACTTTAAAAATGGTACTTGATACCGCCTTGCTTAAAACTCAACAATATAAGGTACGTATCAAGGGTAAAGTGGAGCAATCCAGGGAAAGGAGTAGCGCCCTCCTCTACACTTCAGTGTTGTAGCTATTGAAAAGGGAGCCTTCGCTTCTTCCTCGACTACGGTTGAC
The DNA here is from genome assembly GCA_963585895.1 of Sepioteuthis lessoniana. Taxonomy (NCBI): domain Eukaryota; kingdom Metazoa; phylum Mollusca; class Cephalopoda; order Myopsida; family Loliginidae; genus Sepioteuthis; species Sepioteuthis lessoniana. Next base: position 90,411,094 of record OY757920.1, read on the forward strand.
AACTTTACTTGATAATCTCTGTTTTGATTGTATAGTTTTCCACTAGAAATGTTAAAAAATCCTGATATTTTTTTTTATTCAGAAGCAACCAAAACCAATTGTTATTTGAAAGCTGAAAGTGCAGATCACAGTTCAGTACGCAGTTGTTTGAAGAAATTTCACTCATATGGCAAGAAGCTTGATGATCAGCAAAGGTCAAATAGCCCTAAAATCGTGGATTCTGTGACTTTGCTCAAAACCATAGAGGCAAATCCGGCGAGTAACACTCGGAGAGTATCAGGTGAGCTCTGTATTTCACAGTTCAGTGTGATTCTTAGCCTTTATCACCTCAGCAAAAAAAAAAAAAAAAAAATCTCTCGGACTGCAGAATTGTGCCTCAGGTTTTCAAAATATTGCAAAACTTTTAATTCACCCTTGTATTTGGTAAGAGGCCTGGTATCGAGCTTAACTGCTGTCACTGGGGGCATTTAGGTGAGTAAAATTAAATTAATGCAATTTTTGAAGTTCTTTAATTCTGTAAAAAAATAAATAAAAGAAAAGCCATTTAGATATTATGTTACTATCATTTAATCCATGAAGGATAATATTCTTTTGAGAAAACAGATTGAAATCGATATTAACGTGACTGTTGAAATAAAGCTTAGCCATCTCTCTTAAAGCTTTATCAAATATATCAACGATGATAAAACAGACGCCACACATTGACAAAACGGGGGCAAAGAACACTATTTTCTTTCTCTGTAGACATTGATCCGTGATATTTGTCAAGCACTGAGCCTGTAAATGAAGTTCCCATCGATACAGATAAAACGATTGCAGAGCCACTTTATGTAGTTTGGGCATTCATTGATCCATAATTATACTTTTTTTCTGTCACGGTGTCTGAGCCAAGAGACAAGGAATTTAACGGCAATTGAATAGATCAAGCTGATAGTTACGCAAAATTTTGGAATTATTGATAGGCTATTGTTTCAAATGAAAATGCTTCATGAGAAAAAAATGCAAAAGCAAGAAAAAATGTTTAGTGATTGTTTTCGAGGAAATTTAAAGAGAAAAAAAGAAAGTTGTAAATAATGATAATTTATTTTTAACTTTGTTCAATAATAAATACTATCTCGAATCCTATAAAAAATATTTCAAACAAGGTAGAATAATGGAACAGGTATTACATTGAATTATGAAGGTTGGTTGATAAATAAATTTTTGAATACTATAAGAATATTTTAAACTAGGAAGAATAATGGAACAGGTATTACATTGAATTATGAAGGTTGGTTGATAAATAAATTCTCAAATCCTGTAAAAATATTTTAAACCAGGTAGAATAATGGAACAGGTATGACAATGAATTATGAAAGTTGTTGATAAATAAGATTTTCAATCCTATAAAACATTTTTTAAACAAAATAGAAGTATTGAACGAGTATCAAAATGAATTATGAAGGTTGGTTGATGAATAAGGTCTTCAATCTTATCAAATAAGTTTTAAACCTGGTAGAATAATTAAACCGATATCAAACGAAGGGTTACTGATATATAAGCTCTTAAATCCTACAAAGAAAGTTTTGAACCTGATGGAAAAATGAAACTTATATCTAAATTTCTATTCAAAATTTAAAAAAGACTGCAACTTTAAATTTTAGCATTTAGTTTCCAAAACATACAATCCACGTTTTCCCTTCCATCCCTGAAGAAAGTTTCCAATTGATTTTAGACCTAGATGTCACCCTTTATAGGGGACTTAGAATATGCAGACAGTATTTCATGTAGAGGGGTAAAACCTCCACCCCAAAAAAGGTTTATTTTGGTTATAACACTAACTTGTGGAAATCAAACCTGACCGATAAAATGAAACGCAGTTTCTTCCAAGCAGCGGTCGATACTGCAGTATGGATGCACTACTTGGACACTAACAAAACGTCTGGAGAAGAAGCTAGACCGCAATTACATAAGAATGTTGCGAGCAATATTGAATAAGTCCTGGAGGCAACACCCCACAAAACACCAGCTATGCGGCCACCTGCCTCCCATCACAAAGACTATCCAGGTTAGACGAACCAGACACGCAGGACACTGCTGGAGAAGCAGGGACGAGCTCATAAGTGATGCACTACTATGGACCCCCACATATGGCCGAGCAAAAGCAGGACGATCAGCTAGAATATACATACAGCAGCTATGTGAGGATACAGGATGAAGCCCTGAAGACCTGCCAGAGGCGATGAACGATAGGGAAAAGTGTCGAGAGAGGGTCAGGGATATCGGTGCTAGCGGTTCGACATGATGATGATGATGATGTATCTGGTGGTAAAACTCAAGCTCTAGAGCTTTGGGGAATGTGGAGTATACTAAAATAGTCATAACTTCCAGATGCATTCTTATCTGAAGTAATAGTACATGTTATGATCACATCTTTGGATGGAATAAATATATTTAAAAATTATTCATATTTGATAGAAATATCTGATACCTTATAACTGTGCATGTTATTTTAATTAATAGTTACTTGAAGTTATAATTGTTTAATCAGGATTATTATAATTACTTAATTGAAATCGAATGATTTTTTGCAAATTATTTATGTTAGATAATTCAATATAGGTGTGCAAATAAAAGATCATTATAAAAAAAAAATGGGAAATTTAAAAAATGCATTGGAACATAAAAAATATAGTTATGATTACAATTAAATTTCTGCAAATGAATTAAATTTTGGCATTGTCATGGTATCCAACCTGCGGACTGTAATGAACTCTTCCTGCTGTTATTAATACCGGGAGAATATTCATCTCGGTGTTTATTCCAGCCGGGCGCCTCTGGTGGTGTAACGGTTAGGAGGTTAGACTAGCAAACCTACACGAGTGAGTTCGAGTCTCATTGGGCGCCCCATTCATTCGGCCATGTGCCACATCGAAGCAAAGAGCTTCGAAAATTACTATTCCAGCTGGGTACCTTCGTTGGTGTAACGGTTAGCAAGCTTGACAAGCAAACCTACATGAGTGAGTTCGGGTCTCATTGGGTACCCCATTCATTCGTCCTTGTGCCACATCGAAGCAAAGAGCTTCGAAAATTACTAAGTTTATTCCAGCCTAACTATTTTGGCAGTCAGACTGACGTTCAACACCTTTTTATCTATGTTGTATTGTAGTTTCGTTAATATACTATGTTCCATGTAAACCCGAGTTCGTGTTTTTCTTCCAGACCCTTTACTGGTCCACAACAGGCATTAAATAACCCACAAGGAGTTAATACGCCGTTAAAGCTAAACTAAACAATACATCGGGGCAACAACTTTTGATAACCATTTTTAGCTTCGATATCAACCAAAAAATCAGAGCTATAAAGGAGAAATGACACGAGTGTGATTTACAAGTTTCCTATCGATTACTCGGTTGGCAATTGACGAGATTTTAAAAACAATCTTTCTTTTCAATGATGCGATGCACTCTTTCTTGATTAATCTTTAACTCCAGAGCAAGGTCTCTTGGTTTAATGTGTTACTAAAATCGATTGTCCTGACTTTCATCATCAAATAGAAATATAGCAATATCAGTGGAAAAAATGTACCACTAATATTTGGTTACTGAGATGCATCAGTTTCAGTTTTTATTACATACGTGTCCCAATTTTATTTTTGTTACTGAGATATATTTCAATTTTATATTTGTTACTGAGGTATTTCAATTTTATACTTGTTACTGAGGTATTTCAATTCTATTCTTGTTACTGAGGCATTTCAGTTTTGTTACTGAGGTATTTGAATTTTACTTTTGTTACTGAGGTATTTCAATTTTATACTTGTTACTTTCAATTTTATACTTGTTACTGAGGTATTTCTATTTTACTTTTGTTACTGAGGTACTTCAATTTTATACTTGTTACTGAGGTATTTCAATTTTTACTTTTGTTACTGAGGTATTTCAATTTTATTCTTGTTACTGAGGTATTTCTATTTTGTTACTGAGGTATTTCAATTTTACTTTTGTTACTGAGGTATTTCAATTTTATTCTTGTTACTGAGGTATTTCAGTTTTGTTACTGAGGTATTTGAATTTTACTTTTGTTACTGAGGTACTTCAATTTTATTCTTGTTACTGAGGTATTTAAATTTTATACTTGTTACTGAGATATTTCAATTTTATTCTTGTTAATGAGGTATTTCAATTTTATTCTTGTTACTGAGGTAAGTTATTGAAATAACTTCAATTTTACTTTTGTTACTGAGGTATTTCAATTGTATTCTTGTTATTGAGTCATTTCAATTTTATACTGACGTATTTCAATTTTATTCTTGTTACTGAGGTATTTCAATTTTACTTTTGTTACTGAGGTTTTTCAGTTTTATTTTTGTTACTGAGGTTTTTCAATTTTATTTTTGTTACTAACGTCTTGTAATATTTAACGTCGTTACAGACGCGCAGAATTTTTTTTTCTTCACAGATGTGTTGCAATTTCATTTTTCGTAACTTGTTGGATTTTAGTCTTTCGTTAGGTGTTCCAATTTTATTTTTTCGTTTGAAGATGTTGCAATTTTATTTTTTCATCAGCAGTTGGTGAAATCTTATTTTCTGTTCTGTGGTGTTGTAATTTTAATTTTGATTACAGAGTTGCTTCAATTTTAGGTTGAAATTTCATTTTTTTCTTGACTGAGGTGATGCAGTTAAATTTTTGGATTGCAAAAGTGTTGTGATTTTATTTTTTATTACAGAGGTGTAATTTTTATTACTGACATGTACAGTTATATTATAGATTACTAAGGTGTTTCAATTTTACTTATGTTACAGCGGTGTTGCAATCTTATTTCGTTACAGATGTGTTGCTATCTTATTATTCCGTTACATAGGTGTTGCAATCTTATTGTTTGTTACAGAGATGTTGCAACTTTTTTTAAAAACAGGGGTGTTGTAATCTTATTGTTTTGTTACAGAAGTATTGCAATTTATTTTATTACAGAGACGTTGCATTTTTTGTAACAGATGAGTTGCAATTTTATCTTTTTATTAGACAAGACTGCAATTTTATTTTTTTTGCTACTGAGGTGTTGCGATTTCTTTTCGTTATAGAGACGTTGGAATTTAATTTTTTAAAACGGAGTTGTTGCATTTTTTTCATTTCAGAAGAGTTTCAATCATATTGTAGATTACAAAGTTGTTGCAATTTTACTTTCGATACAGGGGTATTGAAATTTGATAATTTCGTTAGTTGTTGCAAGTTTGTTTATTACAGATGCATTGCTATTTTATTTTTCAAAACAGAAATGTTGAAATATTATTTTTAATGCAGAAGTGTTGCAAATCTGTTGCTAATTATAGTGTTTTATAATTTTACTTTTGTTACAGAAGCATTGGAATTTTACGTTCGTTCAGTTGTATTTTTTTTTCATTACATACGTGTTGCAATTTGTATAACAGTGTTATTACAATTCAACTTTTGATAACAATTTTTGTTACAGAGTTTCAATACTGTAACAATTTGGCAATAACTACCCCCGAAATAATAGCCGATTGGATTGTATAATCAACTATGAATAATATAATCCTGTTATCTTTAATTGAGTAGAAGATTAAATTTTATAAAAAAATGATGGGATGTATTGATTAATGAGCGATACTGTGAGTACAATTTTAAAATCTTTATCTTAAAAAGCAGATACATCTCTAAAGTTTGGTTTATATATATATCCAGTCAACATCCGAAGACTATAGGTATGGATTATTTGTATATGGAATATATGATGGATTTCATATGGGAGTGCTCGATGTATGGCTATTGTTATATATTCCTTTTCAAGTTTATATAAGAAAACTCACATACATCGCGTATACAATATATATATATATATATATAGAGTGAGAGAGAGAGAGAGAGAGAGAGGATGAGAACTAAATGAGAAATGTTTCTGAACTTATTTGAAATGATAGCGATATTTCTTTATATATATGAGCATTTATTGGCCTGTATGAAGTGCAAGCAAAAAGGGTTCATGGCCCTGTAATCTACTACAGGCCACTGTCAAAAACCTTCCTTTCTGGGGGTCCACCAAGCGACCCAATAATTTTAAGAGTTTCCCTCAGAAGGGGGCTTCTGAGTGGGTAGCCCTGCCAATTCATGTATGCATTTTGATTGTATATCCATTGTCTATCTGTGCATGCAGTCATAAAAAAAAGCTCAACATCTTTCATATCTTATTTCACAAATTTCATCTTTAGGTCAATGATCTATCGTAAAAAGAGCATCTTCTAGCTTATGTTACAGCTTCATCAATATTAATGATGTATCTCGTTGCAGCTTCCCGTGGGAACCCAGGTGGATCAAGCTGGTTTTTCTAAGGAACATCATCGAGCCTTTCCTGTCTTTATGTAGATTAAGCATCAAAAATAGACGATGCGAAAAGTAATAGCAAACAGCGTACACACTTTATGTTCTTCAGCTGTTTGCTCCAAATCCTCTTTATGTTAAAAAAAAAAAGAAAAGAAAAGCCAGTGGTTAGTAGTCGAGATCAGCTATTATCGAAAATTTCTATGATAACAAAATGAATCTCATCAAAAACTTTTGATCTATCAAAGAACATGAAAATGCTTCATGACAATATTTGAGTATGTTTTACTGATCAAGGCAGATTTCAGTTTTACTATTGGCTCTTGTGAACTGTAAAATCGTAAGGTATTGTCTATGATTTTGACTCCTTGGCCAAACACCTATTTTGTGAGGGAACAACTAAAACGTAACAGGTTCAGATAAAATCCAGATTAGTCGTCCAGGAATCGAGATTTAGAGTTGTAAGCGTTTGAGTTTTGATTGTGTTGCAGGGAAAAGAATTTTGAGATTTTTAGCATTTTTGTTAGTTGATTGATTGAATGGTTTTAAACGGCATGTCAACTCGTCTGATATTATTTTATCCTTTGAGGTTAGGGAATAACGTTCATTGTATATTCATATCAGTTTTTTGTTTAGTTGTTTGAGAGTTTTTTTCCCCGCAGTTATATGGTATTAAGTATTCCTATCTAATACAAATAATCTTATCACTATTCTATGGTTTCAGATATTTCTCTCTTATACTAATAACCATATCGTTTCAAGTAATCATTTTTATTTAATACAGCCCTGTTGGTTGGGGCTGTAGAATACACCGAATGTATCCCAGTGAGTGTCCTGGTGTGAGATTAACCCATCTGATGGTGAGGCTTTAACCTTGGAGTTTTGGGAAATATGGAGTACCTCTTCGTTGGCATTTCTCTCAGGTCCACTTTGAGCTGGAGTGTTAGGACCTGATTGGATCCTATCTGTGGGTCAAATTGAACAAACTGTGTGCAAACAAATGACTGATGTTAAATTGTGACTGTTATATAGCAATGCTTGAAACCGTTTAACTGTGCACAAAAACGAGCTCAGATTCATCTAAGAATGTTATTCACAAAACGTGTTTACAAATCATATATATATATCTATATATTCACACACACACACACACACACACACACACACACACACACACACACACACACATACACACACATATATATATATATATATAGAATTTGGCATTAAATAACCTACATGGCCCAGTCGGCTGGGGCTGCAGAATACACTGACAGCATCTCTGCATAGAGGTAAGATTCCCCCAACGATTGTCAAAGATATGACATGAAACAATCTGAGGGTAACGTTTCTGTAATGCTGGAGCTTTGGGGAACACGGGTGCCCAAGTCCACTCTAACCCGGAGATAGGGTTCTATCTATGGGTCAAGTAAAACTAAATTGTGTAATTATGCTAAACTGAATTGTTTGAAATAAAACTGTTTTTACATTTAACTGTGTGTTTAAACTGTGTACATATGCTAAACTGAATTGTTTGAAATAGAATTATTTTTATTTGCCATGTAATAACCTACAATGGTTGATATACCATAAAATCAAACCAAAACAAAATAAATAACTTACAATATAGAAATATGAGAAAAATAAATATAAAAATATGAAAAAACGCAGTATCCTGGGGATGTATTTATACATGATAATATGCCGCATTCAGGTTTCTTTTTAAATCATCTTTAGGGTGAAGTCAAATTTTCTAAACTGCTGTCATAGATGTAATCTTTAAGAATTGTTTTTAAATACTTGATTCTTAGAAATCTTTTTTGATTATATTAATAGTAAATATGTCATATTTAAAAAAATCGAAAACTACGTTATGACATCTTGAAAGAGAATGCTATTGATAATAGAACGGTAAGTATTTTCTCATTTTTTCGTTTCATTTTTAAATTTGAAAATAATTTTAGGGTGATGTATTCTAACATCACCCTGAAGATGGTTTAACAAAACATTGAAAGCAGTGTTTCATCAACTGAGAAAGACATCAACACGCGACTAGCTATGGATAGATATTGATAGTCTCTCAGTCATATGACCTAAAAAATAAAACGTAGCTTTTTCCAAGCAGCGGTCGTGTCGATACTGCTATATGGATGCACTACATGGACGCTGACTAAACGTAGGTAGAAAAAGCTTGACGGCAATTACACAAGAATGCTGCGAGTAATATTGAACAAGTCCTTGAGGCAACGCCCTACAAAACAGTAGCTATACGGCCACTTACCACCCATCACGAAAACTATCCAAGTTAGACGAACCAGGAATGCGGGACAGTGCTGGAGAAGTAAGGACGAACTCATACGTGACTTACTCCTGTGAACCTCTTCACATGGACAAGCAAAAGCAGGACGACCAGTTAGAACTTATATACACCAACTATGTGCCGATATAGTGGATAGCCTTGAAGACCTCCTGGGAACAATGGATGATAGAGACAGGTGGCGAAAAAGGGTCAAGGAGATCCGTGCGAGCAGTGTAACATGATGATGATGATGATTTTTTTAATTGGAATAGTTACAAGAAATCATATAAGTTGGCGACCGTAGTCGAGGGTGACACAAAGGTCCCCTCTTCAATAGCTGCTACACCGAGGTGTTGTGGAGGGTGCAACTTCATTCCTGGGTTGCTCCACTTTACTCTTGATCCTTACCTTGAAATGCTGAGTGTTAGCAAAGCGGCATCAAGTACCATTTCTTAAGTCTTTGTTATGACTCAACTTGGGATTGAACCCCAGTCTCCCGAACCATTAGCGAACACTACTCATTAGGGCAATGGCCCGGTCATATAATTGCGTTTAGATTATTAGTATTTTATAGGAATACTTGGAACTATATAACTGCGACCCAATTATTTTTAGCCTGAACACTTACTAATAATTGTTTACTAAAAATTATCATCAATTGCTTGAAACCTGATTCGTAGCGAAAAAGACTGACTTCGGCATTAGGTAATTCAACAAGCGTTGACATAGCGAAGTCTAAACTGCCATTCAATCAACCACCTTTAATGAGTTGAATCTGTTTCTAATAGAATAATTGAACAAAACTATATTGCGTACTTTTGTCTATGACTTTTTGACAATTCAGTTTATGATGAATAAATTTTTCGATACTATAAGAAACTTCAAATATTGCTGACATTTTAGTCTGGCTCGGCAACCACAGATTCACTGTTTGATCATTTGATTAACTTTAACGGCATATGAACTCCAAGGATTTAGGTAATTGTGTTCATTGTACATCTGCGTTGACATTATTTCATATTGCTGTTTCTTAATAGCTTTTTTGCACGCAGATGTATTGTTTCATATATTCGTATCTTATATTGATAATTATATGGTTTAAAGTAATTATTTATATTTGATAATATATTTAATTGTTTGCACTATGATACACTTTCAAGTAATTAATAGCCCAGTCGGCTGGGGCTGCAAAATACACCGACTGCCTCTCTGCAGAGGGACAAGACTCACCTAACGAGTGTCCTGGATATGATACTAAACAGTCTGATGGTAAGGCTCCTGTAATGCTCGAGCTTTGGGTAATGCGGAGTACCCCCTTTAATACCATCGCTCCCAAGTCCACTCTGGCCTGGAGTGGTAGTACCTGGTAGGGTCCTTTCTATGAGTCAAACAGAACTAAACTAAGTACTTATCCTAAACTGAATTGTTGGAAATAGAACTGTTTTTGCATTTAACTGTGGGTAAAAAAAACTGTACTTATATAAAACTGAATTGTTTGAAAGAACTGTTTATATGTGTAAAAAGGACTTTGGTATGAAATTACCTACAATGGTTTATATGTCATAAAACCAAACCAAACGAAATGATTATCTTTAGTAAACTATTCACCTCATCTTGTCGTGCTATCAGCACGGATATCCCTGACCCTCTCTCTCGCCACTCCTCCCTATTGTTCATCGCTTCCGGTAGGTCCCCAGGGCTACATCCCGTATCCCCACAAAGCTGCTGGATGTAGTTTTTAGCTGGCCCCCCTGCTTTTGCACGGCCATGTGGTGGGGTCCATAGGAGTACATCACTTATGAGTTCGTCCCTACATCTCCAGCAGTGTCCTGCATGTCTGGTTCGTCTAACTTGGATAGTTTTCGTGATGGGTGGTAGGTGGCCGTACAGCTGCTGTTTTGTGGGGTTTTGCCTCCAGGACTTGTTCAATATTGCTCGCAGCATTCTTGTGTAGTTGCCGTCAAACTTCTTCTCCAGCTGTTTAATTAGCGTCCATGTAGTGCATCCATATATCAGTATCGAGACGATCGTTGCTTGGAAGAAACTGAGCTTCAAATAAGTGTTCCTTATACAAATAATTTAGTTATGTATAAGGTATTCTTATTTGTTTCAAATAATTTGCCTTACAGTTGCATGTTTTCAAGTATATACATATCTAATATTAATGTTATATTGTTATATAATTAAGGAACGATTTTCTTATATTAATCATTTTTCGTTATTCATATTTCATCATTCAGTTTGGTTGGGCTTTGAACTATTCGGCTTAAGAGTTCAGGTGCATAGTTATTGGGTACAGTTTTACGCTCGTTTGCAAAGGATATGACAATCACCATTGTCATAATAAACCCCAGACAGGAAATGGGGATGCAGTGTGGATGACGTCATGCCCGGAAGAATTTGGGGATTTTGAAAAAGATTCAGTTGAGGGTTGATATTGGACCATGGAGGCAGAGAATTGAGGTCTCTGACATTGAGTTGAGAGTTGAGATTGGACGATGGGAAATGGAGGTTAAGTTTTCTACAATTGAGGCAGAGAGTTGAATTTTCTACCGTTGCAGCGGCGGTTAAGTTTTTCGGATCTCTACCGAAAGAGATCTTTAACATCACAAGATGCACCGCGCGTTGGTGGGGTCAGATAGTATGGTCAGCATAGTAAGAATTGTGTCTCTCTCCTCGTGTCCGAGAACCGAGGTCTGGAGTTAATAAACTGTTAATAAACCGTTCGTACCTAAACAACGGAGTCCGCCTGCATTTGTACATGTATTTGTATTGTGTGTTTGCATGTGTATACGTGTCAAGTAATTATTCCAACAATAGTGATTTGTTTGCAAACAGTTTTATAAATTAAAGTAAATAATTATGATTCGTATCAAACAATAATAAATTTGGCGACCGTAGTCGAGGGCGACCCAAAGCTCCCTTTTCGATAGCTACTACACTGAGGTGTAGGGGAGGGCGCTACTTCTTTCCCTGGATTGCTCCACTTTACCCTTGATACGTACCATATATTGCTAAGTGTTGAGAAAAGAGGTATCAAGTACCATTTTAAAAATCTTTGGTATGACGCGACCTGGGATTGAACCCAGCGAACACTCTACCCACTAGGCCAAGTTATTATCATTAATATAAATAATTTATCATATTTACCAACACCTCCGCTCGGGCAGGATATGACACAAGGTCAATTTTTTAAGTGGAGTTTAACAGGTTTGAAGTCAGAGTTTTCCTTCTCCTAGACTAGTTGCCTCACCAAGGCTGAAGAACATAGTCTGCCCTGCTATTTACCCATAGCTGGAGGGCGAATAATTGGATTCATACCTTTTCCAAGGGTATTAGTGTTATGTGAAATGCAATCAGTCTCGTCCAGGATTTGAACTCGTGTCGCCGTGTCCATTTCCTACGACGATAACCATTACACCACGAGCATAGTTTTAACGTACAGAGTATCCCAATGAAATGCAAATAATTTTCAAACATACCTATTTGATACATAAATGGGAACCCAACAGGATCAGAGCTAAACTGAGAGTAATAGCAATGAAACGGTACTCCAAACTCCTAAGTTTTATGTTATACCCCGGAAAACCGCTTTTTTATGGATGGGGAGTTCGACTTATCTGCATGAGATACAATTACCCGTCTGAGCAAGAATTACAGTTCGAGAATTGTGATGAAGAGCAACTGAAATTTAGGTGAAATAACAACGATTCCATTAATTATTGATTTTTGACAATTAAACTCAAAAAAAAATACAGTGCGCTTTAGAAATGTCCACACTGCTATGAAAATAACCTCGTTAGTGAAACAGAAGTGATATTGTGACTTCAAACAGTCTACTTGTTCAACATCCCTGTCAAAACATTCTTTGAGTCTTCTCCTGATGTTCCCCAAAGCCCTTAGGCTCATTTCTTTGGCTATAATTGCTATCACACCTGCAATGTTTTTGAAGCACTCCGTACTGCTACGAATTCTACTGGTGGATAAACGAAATAGATTGTTGTGTATCAGGCAGTCAAAAAAGATAAACTATCCCTATATCATTAGATCTGAAGGAGTGCAGCTGGAACCAGTAAGACAAATATTGCATTTGTTATATTCTAATTGGTCAGTTTCAGATTAACTCGTTGAATTTTGAAAATTGGATCAACATCTACGAGCAATTTATTATATCCTTTCTTAAAGGGCACCTCCGGTGGTTTAATGGTTAGCAAACAAGACTAGCAAACATTCACAAGTGAGTTCGAATCTCAATGGGTGTCCCATTCATGTGACCTTCCCCACATCTTGCAAAAAGCTTTGTAAATTACTATATTCTTTCTTAATAATAAACCAAATTCTTTGATTTTGTAAACATTCATATTCTGTCAGCTAGAGCGGTCAAGTTTCGGGACCCCAGACAAAACTGGGGTATTTTTACATAATCGACAGAGCATATGCGGCAAATAAAACGCAAGTTTGGAAAGTTATTCATTATCCTTTATTTACGTGTACTTCACTAAACGCCATTTCTCTTGGAAAAGGCATGGATCCTTTTTCTTCTCTCCTCCAACTATGGGTAGATAGTAAATTATACTATGTTCTTTAACCATCGTTTAGCAACTAGTTAAGAAAGAAAACTATAAAACTACATAGTCTTAAATTATCAGTCTGTTCATAACTATTTATTGATTCCCGTTTATACGAATCAGACTGGAAAGTTTAGGGGAATTCTGCGTAGTGCAATGGCCACGTGCTTGACTGTGATATCGTAGATGGCGAGTTCAAACTCCACACACGCATATTACTTTCACTTTTGGATTAATACCTTTGAGGAAATTACAGTGAGTCTCAAAATAGATACAACCCATTAATATGATAATGATTTATTAATGAGAAGAGCGTAATAGAGTTAATTTGGAACATTTCCTGTAAAAAATATATCCGTTGATCTAGGGACATCAAATCAGTGGTTTTTTAATTATTGTTATATCAGCTTCCAGGATATGCAATTTTTTTTTTTGAGTTTCTTGTCTCAGTAATAAATAATTATCATATTAATGGGTTGTATCTATTTTGAGACAGTTTTGAATAAGTAGTGACGCAAAATATTTTTCGTTTCTTGTCCAAGGCATTGTGATCAAGGATTTATAGTTTGGTTTGTTTGTTTGGTTTTATGGCATATCAACCTTTGTAGTTTATTTAACGCCAAATCAATTTTTATGTAAATAATCTGTTCTATTGAAAACAGTTCAGTTTAGCATAAGTACACAGTTTAATTGTCAAAAACATTTCCATTTCAAACTAATCAAGCAGTTATATGTAATAATTCAGTTAAGTGTAAATCCAGTTTTAATGTCGAAAAACAGTTCTATTTGAAATAATTCGGTTAAGCATAAACACGCAGTTTAAGTGTAAGTACGGTTTAATTGTCAAAAACGTTTCTATTTCAAGCTATTCAGTTTTCTCAATTCATTTTAGCATAAGTATGCTGTTAGTTCTATTTAACCCATAGATAGGGCCCTATCAGGTGCTACCACTCCGGGCCAGAGTGGACCTGGGAGCGATGGCCATGAAGGGGTACTCCGCATTCCCAAAAGCTCCAGCACTGCTGGAACCTCACCATCAGATTGTTTTGTGTCATATCCAGGATACTCGTTGGGGGGGGGGTCTTTTACCCCTCTTCAGAGAAGCAGTCGGTGTATTCTACAGCCCCAGCCGACTGGGCAACAAGGATTTATAGTTACCGGCTCATTGGCCTTGTGGGTAGAGAGTTCGCCAGTGGTCCAGGGTTCAATCCCAGGTCGCGTCATACCAAAGACTTTAAAAATGGTACTTGATACCTCCTTGCTTAACACTCAGCAATATAAGGTATGTATCAAGGGTAAAGTGGAGGAATCCAGGGAACGAAGTAGTGCCCTCTCCTACACCTCGGTGTAGTAGCTATTTAAAAGGGAGCCTTCTGGTCGCCCTTGACTAAGGTCGCCAACTTTACTATTGAGGAATCTGAAACAAAATAGAACACAAAATTATTATTAGTAGAGTTATTAGCAGTCACATGGGTCCCCTCTATATTGAGACACCCTATATAACCATATATATTGAAACACCCTATATTAAACAAAAATGAAAATGAACTGATAAATCCTGATACAAACAATAACATTATACTGCCAGGATAGAAATGGAATTTGGCATAAAAAATTGTACTTATTAGCAGTCACATGAGTCACATGTACATTGAGACACCTTACATTAACCCCGTAATCCTCCCACCTATGGGTTTGGAAAGAAATGCATCTGTATGGATATTTCAAATGACAAGCGAAATCTTACCCGAGAAGACTTGGACGTGGATAAGAAAGAGAAACCTTTAGATAAAAACTGAATCTTCTTATAATAGCATAAAACAAAGCTCTAAGTACCAATTATGTTAACGCAAAAATAGATAAGACGAAAGAAAATGACAAATATAGGTTATGTGGTGATAGAAACTAAATGATAAACCTCATAATAAGTGAATGCAGACACGACTGGGTGGGGAATCCGCTAGGAATTGTGCAAGAAATTAAAATTCGACCATACGAACAAGTGGTATGTGTACCAAACAGAATTCGTCAAGTGAGACATACAAAGTTCTTTGAAATTTTGATATACATACAGATCACCCAAACTCGGCCAGACGACAAGATTTATTCATAATCAACAAAAGAGAAAAAGAGAAATTGTCAAATAGTGGACTTTGCCATCCTGGCTGACCACATAGTGAAAATAAAACCGGAAAGAGAGATAAATACCTAGACCTTGTCGGAGAGCTAAAAAAGCTATGGAACTCAAGAGTGATGGTGATACCAATCGTAACAATCCCCAAAGGTTTGGTGAAGAGACTGGAAGTCTTAGAAATCAGAGGACGCGTGGAGACGATCCAGGCTACTGCATTACTAAGAGCGGCCAGAATACTGAGAAGAGTCCTGGAGACATGAATAGACTTACTATCACTCCCTTTCGTAAGATACTCGGTTCCATTCTTGAAGTGGACCGGAGAATAACTTTAACCAATGGACCAGAGAACAAGAAAACTATTGACCATGCACAATTCCTGAGATGTCATCGACAGACTATGTGTGTCAAGAAAAGAAGGTGGAAGAGGACTTACCAGCATTGAAGATAGCGTTGATGCATCCATACAACAACTCAAAGATTACATAGAAAAGCGCAGAACAATACTGGCAACGCGAGGGTCAACAGAAAAAAATAACTAGAAAAAAAAATGGGAAGAAAAACAACTGTATTGACATTTTAAGTGACAAATAAGTGACATCTCACACGAGAAAACGTAGGCGTGACTAAGAAAGGGAAACCTAAAGAGAGAAACTGATTCTTCTAATAACAGCACAAAACAACGCCATAAGGACCAACTATATCAAAGCAAGAATAGATAAGACGCATCAAAAAACAACTACTGTAGGTTATGTGGAAATAGACACGAAATGATCAATTACATAATAAGCGAATGCAGCAATTTTGCTCAGAAAGAGTATAAGACTAGGCACGACTGCGTGGGCTAGGTTATTCACTAGGAATTGTGCAAGAAATTTAAATTTAACCATACAAATAAATGGTATATGCAAAATACAGAATCTGTCTAAGAAAATAAGATACACAAACTCCTTTGGGATTTTGAAATACAAAAAGATTATCTAATCTCGGCCAGACGACCATACCTAATAAACGTTAACAAAAAAAAAAAAAAAAAAAAGAAGAAGAGAACTTGCCGAATTGTGGACTTTGCAGTCTCTGCTGACCACCGAGTGAAATTGAAAGAAATTGAAAAGAAGGATAAGTAGCTGGACCTTGCTAAAGAACTTAAAGACAGTAGAACAAAAAAGTGACGGTGAAACCAATTGTAATTGGTGCTCTTAGTACAGTCACCAAAGGATTGATACGGGGATTGGAGGACTTGGAAATAAGAGGATGAGCGAAGACTATTCAAACTAAAGTTTTATTAAGATCAGGCAGAATACTGAGAAGGGTCCTTGAGACTTGCTGTCACACAAAATCTTGTGAGAAACCACAGGCTAACTCTGGAGTGAAAAACTCTCAAAATAGTAGTTATGATAATGATAATAATCCTTAAAAAACAATTATAGCTTCAACTATCTATTCTTAATGCAAATAATTTTTAGTTATATGGTATCATGTATTCATATCGAACACGAATAATTTTTAAACATCTATTTGACCTATAGATGAGACAAGGTACTACAACTTCAGTCGGACCTGAGAAAATCTCAATGAAGGGTACTCTACACTCTTTGAAGTTATAGAACTGGAGCTTCACTGTCAGATGCAGTTTTGTGTCAAACCCAGGATATCCCGTTTTTGGTTGTCGGTATTTCACCTCTCTTTAAGGGAAGAAACAAGTGTATTCTAACCCATCGCCTACAGTCTAAATAAATTAGAAGTATCACTTTCGGAGCATCCCTATTTTAACATTTAAAAACTAATGATTTTGACTTTTAAGAAGTCGTGTTTCTACTTAAACATTTCTTTCTTTCTTTTTCTTTTCTTTTTCTTTGCCACAGGGATAAATCTTTTCCTATTTAAAACTCTCATTCAAGCTGTGTCGTAGAATTGCGATGTTCCCATCGAAAAGAATGTGTGAAAAAAAAAGTAGTAACAAAAAATTACAAAAAGAAACCAAAACTGAACAACCACAAAAAAGCAACAAAAACCGTTTGCTCGTCACGATTAAAATTTCCAGAACGAGGCCATTAATCATGAGAAAGCTGATAGATAAAAGCACTACCTGTGAGGGACCAGACACGGAACATAAGCTAAATAGACAGTACACGAACTGATTATATCTTACGTCTTTAGCTATATTTCTCTCCACAGATGCATGTAATTATATACCTGCTCTTAAGAGCACTCATGTGTAATCATGCAATTACTTACGGATATATCATAAGTTAGTTCAGTGGTTATGCTATTGGGCCGGAAGCTGTGATTTTTAGATTTTACTGCGTAGAAGCAGTTAAATCAGTTCAGTATGATTTAGTGTACTCCCAAATTTAAAGAACATTACAGCTGACGTCATTGGTATTAATTCAATAATATAGAATTGTCGTTAGAAGACGCGCTTAGCTTAACGAAACGGATTCTTCGAACCGAGTTCAAATTCTAGACGATGCCGTTTGGGTTTCACTTCGATTGAATACTCTTAGGAAAGCTGTTCCCTGTCCCTCGGCTATGTCTAAATACTAGGGTACTGCAAACCAGCTGACATTGTGTCACCTCATATTGATTTCCCAGTTGGCTGGGGCTGCAGAAAACACCGACAGCTTCTCTGCAGAGAGGTAAGAGCTCCCCACTAACGAGTTTCTGGGATACAACACTAAAAAATCTGCTGTTGAGGTTCCTATAATACTGGGGGTTTGGGGAATGCAGAGTACCCCTTCAATGCCATCGCTCCCAGGTCCACTCTGGTCCGGAGTGGTTGCACCTGATAGGGTCCGATCTATGAGTCAGATAGAACTAAACTGCGTACTGAATTATTTGAAATAGAACTGTTTTGACATTTATCTGTGTAAACAAATCTATACTTATACTAAACTGAATTGTTTGAATTAGAACTGTTTGAATAAACCGAATAGCTTGAAATAGAAATTTTTTCGACGATTAAACTGAGTACTTATGCTAAACTGAATTGTTTGAAATAAAACTGTTTATTTGTATAAAAATGGATTTGGCATTAAATAAACTACAAGTTGATATTCTATAAAACCCAAACAAACATCCTGTTGATGATGGAGGGGTTGGATGAATACATATATGATTGTCATTTACGATGTTTAGCACTGCTCAACTAGCTCTTTAACCATTACACCCGCGAGGTGCCAACCATAATTGTAAACATTTGAAATAGACGAGGAATTTATTTTGAAAAATGCAATATATTTTTTTTCAGATTTTTTCCCATAAATATTTATTCGGCATTGTTTGGAATTGGTTTATAGCAACAACAAAAATCCCAAATCTTTTAATATCAGAAAAATGTTTTTTTTGAGGCTATTCAAAATGGCAGTTAATCTGTGTGTTTCAAGCTTGAACCGAGGTATGTCATGAGATTTTTGATGGCCAAGAAGAGCAAACCATGTAAAATTTACAGAAAAATATGTGATGTATACAGAGAAGCATATTTTAGTAAAAAAAATATTTACAGATGGGTTAAATATAATTTTTTGTATGTTAAATGGTTTCAGGTATAAAAAAATGATTAAGTAGTTCTATTTCGACCATTATAGGACCCTAACAGGTACTACCATTCCGGGTAGAGTGAACCTGGGAGTAATGGCAATGAAGGAGTACTCTACATTACCGAAAGCTTCAGGACTGGCGCTTCCACATCAGATGAAGTTTAGTGTCATATCCAGGACATTGTGGTGGGGGCTAACCTTCTGCGGAAATGCAGACGGCATATTCTACAGTCCCAAAGCGACTTAGTCTCAAATGATTATAAAGTACCCCTTCATTGTCATAATTCCCACGTCCAGTCAAACCTGGAGTAATTGTACATGTTAGGGTATCATATATCTGTCAAACAGAGCTTTTCAAAAATAATTCGTATTCAACTGGAATGCATGTTCACATATAATTGTAAAGTATTTATAATAAAAATAGTTATAGTTGTTTGCGAAAGATTATTTTTAGTTGCTTGTCTACATTGTCAGGACACACTTCGTGCGTGTGTGGGCTACGGCTCTGCGCCCGGACCCACCTTAAAAATGCCTTGTGCAGTACTCGTCTGCTGGTGGGACGTGCTACAAATATAAATAGTACATACTGAAGCCTGCTGCATTAGACAGTGACTTGAAAGTTTGTTTAGACATAAATGTGGAGACTAAACAATAAATCTGATGGTGCTCTATATTTACCCGCGGTGAAGGTTAATTGATTTTAACGGCATCTCAAGTAGTCAAGGGTTATTTTATGCATAAATGTTTGGGGATTAGGTTCATCGTGCATTTATATATTTTTTTATTTGTTTCTTTAGTGGGTTTTTTTCATGCAGTGATATTATATAAAGTATTCTTATCTAATGAAAATAATTTTCACACAGTTGTATAGTTCAAATTATGCCTATCTAATACTAACAATCATATGGTTGGTTGGTTGGTTGATTGTGTTTGACTGCACATCAACCCTTATAGGTTATCTAATGCTAAATCCTGTGCTACTGATCCTATCTGTACAGTGCAATCTAGAGATGATGCTAGCAAATATATCAACAGAGATGAGGTAGGTTTTATTTGGTTGGTTGGTTGGTTGGTTGTGTTTGACTGCATATCAACCCTGACTGGTTATCTAATGCCAAATCCTGTGCTACTGATCCTATTTGTACAGTGCAATTTAAAGGTGATGCTAACAAATATATCACCAGACATGAGGTAGGTTTTATTTTTTTCTGAAAGAGAAAATTTTCCACGGATATCGACCCTTATAATTTTTGAAAAGTTATTATTCTGAGGTGCCGGTGGTGTAATGGTTATCGTCGTAGGAAATGGACACGGCGACACGAGTTCAAATCCTGGACGAGACTGATTGCATTTCACATACCATTGGGAAAGGTATGAATCCAATTGTTCTCCCTCCAGCTATGGGTAAATAGTAGGGCAGATTAGGTTCTTCAGCCTTGGTGAGGCAACTTGTCTAGGAGAAGGAAAACTCTGAATTCATACCTGTTAAACTCCGCTTTAAAACTGACCTTGTGTCATATCCTGCCCGAGCCGAGGGGTTGCTAAATAGGATTAAGCTGAGAATCTCCTTCGTATAAGTAAAAACAAAATTTTAGGATGGGAACACTTCATTTACGGTATTTTTTTCAAAAATGAATGCATAATACTTATCCTTATATATATATATATATATATATATATATATATATATATTTACTAATTTACTGACTAAAAGCACTTACGGTGACAGGCAAAAAGAAAAAAACCCGCCAGAATTCGGAGATAAAAAAATATATCACGAATCACTGTCCGGATTAGATACCCTGTCAGGATTAGATACCCTGAGGAGCCGTTTAGGCGAAACTGTAGTAGGATAGTTCCTGACACATGAAATAAATTTTGTAAATATATATATATATATATATATATATATATATATATATTGAGAGAGAGAGAGAGAGAGAGAGAGATGCCTCTTTGGACCTTAACCTTCCACTATCAATTTCACTTTCTACTTTTCTATTGCAATTGTGATGAAGTTTATGAATTTGTCAGATATCTTAAACATTTTCAAGCACTCTATGATACGCGTTTGAGGGACAATACCAGACCTTCTGGTGGCCATGACTACATTTTTCCGCCTCGTTTGGCTTTTTTCTTCACATTATTATCTACTCCTATAGAGTTTTTCACATCAGTTTTAGCTGATAGACTTTCACCGGAGTTTGAGCGACAGCAACATTCCTCAAGTCTCCAGGACTCTTCTCAGTATTCTGGCTGTTCTCAATAATTTTGTAGTTTGGATGGTCTCCACGCGTCCTCCGACCCCCAAGTCCTCCAGTTCCTTTAATAATCCTTTGGCGGCTCTACCAAAAGCACCAATCACGATAGGTATTATCATATTTACCCAACCAAACTGTGTATGACGCCAAATTGCATCTGGTCGTGGAGTTACCGATTTAAAAATCCGAAGAGAGTAGACTACAACTTTATTGCTGTTACTCCAAGTTTCACACTTATTCCTATTGTTTATCATATCATATTTACCAACCCCTCCGCTCGGACAGGATATGACACAAGGTCAATTTTAAGCGGAGTTTAACAGGTTTGAATTCAGAGTTTTCCTTCTCCTAGTTGCCTCACCAAAGCTGAAGAACCTAGTCTTCCCTACTATTTACCCATAGCTGGAGGGGGAATAATTGGATTCATACCTTTCCCAAGGGTATTAGTGCTATGTGAAATGCAATCAGTCTGGTCCAGGATTTGAACTCGTGTCGCCGTGTCCATTTCCTACGACGATAACCATTACACCACGGGCACCAACTAATCACGATAGGTATTATTATCACCTTCATGTTCGATGATTTTTTCAATTCCCTAGAAAGGTTGAGGTACTTATCCTTCTTTCAAGTTTGCTTCAGTTTTATTCTATGGTTAGCCGGGGCAGCTTTGTTGATTATAATGTCAGGTCGTATGGCCGAGATTAGGTAATCCGTCTGTATGCTAAAATCCCATCGGAGTTTATGTGTGTCATTCTCTAGGACAGATGCTGGGTTGTGCATATACCGTTTGTTGGTACTGTCAAATCTAAGTTTCTTGCACATATCCCAATGGATCAATTTGCCCACCCAGTCTCGTTTAGTCTTATACTCTTTCTGTGCTAATTTGCTGCATTCGCTTATGTGATTGATCATTTCGTCTTTATCACTACATAACCTACTTTTGCTATTTTGTTGCTTCTTATGTATTATCGCTTGGATACCATTGGTTCATATGGGGTTCTTTTGTGCTGCTATTAGGAGAGATTCTCTTTCTCTTTTAATGTTCTGAGCCACGTCTAGGTTTTCTCGCGGGAGATGTTGTTTATTAGTCGTTTAAAGCGCCCATAGAGTTATTTTTCTTTCCATTTTTGTTTTCTAGTTTTTGTCATTCTGTTGGCCTTCGTGCTGTCAGTATCGTTTCTGGTGGCTGTAATCAGTCCTCTTTCGTGCTTTTCTATGTTGTCCTCGGTTGTTATATCGATGCGTCTACGCTGTCTTCTTTGCTGGCAAGTCCTCTTCCTTTATACATTTAATGTGTCAACGTCATCTCTGGGATGTAATGCCTTATGCATGGTCATTATTTTTCTTGTTCTTAAGTCCATTTTCTTAAGTTCTTTGGTCCACTTCAAAAAGGGTCGCGAATATCTAACGTGGGGTACAGCCCAGGTGTTTATTCCTTTGATAAGGTTTCTGCGACATAGTTTTGTCTCGAGTACCTTTCTGGTTCTCCGGAGATATTATTTCTTAATGTTTTTTTTTCATCTACAGTTGTAGCATGTATTAGAGTTTCCAGTTCCTTTTCATTTTTTTGCAAATAGTTTGATGTCATCCGTATTCATTAGGTGACTGATCCTTTCATTTTCTGAGTATGTGGTTAAGTGACATCATGGCAATTATGAATAGTAACGGTGATAGTACATCTCCTTGAAATATACCTCTTTGGACATTTGCTTCAGCCTAGCTTCTCCCTCCTCTTGTCTATTCCACTCTCCAGGTTTTCATGGTTTTCTTATGACTTTATCTGACATTTTGTATATTTTGATGCAGTTTATTATCCAGCTTTGCGGGACAATGTCATATGCCTTTTTGTTGTCAATCTAGACCATAGCTAGATTTTTCCGTCTAGTCTTGCTCTCATTTAGGATGTGCTGATCTCTGTAAAGTAACTCTCCTGTATCTCTGGATCCTTTGCAGCATCCTTTCTGTTCCTTAGGAAACAATTCACGGCTTATTAGCGAGTAGTAAATCTCTTCCTTTATTTTTGTTGTTAATAATTTCCACATCATCGGTAGACAGGATATGGGTTTGTAGTTCTTTGTGGCAGTTCCTTTGATTAGGCCCTTCTGGATCAATATGGTCTTTCCTTTGGTCATTCATTCAGGTACGGGGGTGTCCTCGTGATGTGATGGTTAAGGCGATAGAGTCCGGAATCTTAGTAAGCGAGTTCGTACTCCAGTCACGCAATTACGTTAACTTTCGGGCAAATACTCTTGGGATAGGTATGAACCCCTGTATCCTCCTAGCTATGGGTTAAATAGTACCACGATTGTTCTTCTAGGAAAATGGCTTTGGCATTAAATAACCTAAAAAAGGTTGACATGCCATTAAACAAAGAAACCAAACCAAACCAATCATTGAAGTACATGTGCTTCTTGTAGGCATCTGTTCATTTCTAGTGCTAGTCTGTTGTTAATGGAGGTAAATTTCTTGAACCAGAATCCGTGAATTCCATCTTGGCTTGGTGTTTTCCAGTTTGATATATATCTTTTAATTGTCGTTTTGAGTAAATCGATGTGTATTTCCACTTTCGGGCTTTCTTCGAGCCCTTCTAATTCTTTTTTTATATTTTTCCCATTCGGCTTTTTAAAAAATCTTCCTTTCTGGTTTATTTTCACAAGTTGTATAGTCATTTCTTCTTGTGTTGCCTTTTCTTTTTTGTCTCTTCAAGTTCCAGCGTCTTTCCTTTGTTTTATCATTTTGGCCTGTTTTCGCAGATATTTTATCTGCCTTTCCAATCGAATTTCTCATCGTCGTTTTGATTTTTTTTCGTGCTTTTTGAGGGGATCCAAATTTTCTCACAAACTAACTTCGCCCCTGCATAGATTAGTTCATTCAATTCTGTTATATTATTCGTTAATATACAAGGTAGAACTTGATTTATTTTTTCGTTTCCGTCTTAACTGTTCTCCATTCTATGTTTCTTTGTGATGGTAAAGTAGTTTTTTTCTCCGTTCGTAATTCCCTTTACATTTTCTAGATTTACTTTTTGTTCTTATGTTAGTGTTTGCTCTGTGTTGTTTGGTTATGCGTTGTTTGGCTGTGTTGAATTTCTATTTTCCGAAGTTGGAGGTTCATTTCGGTTAGATTGTTTTTGTTTGTTAATACTTGGTGTGTCTGATATTCTATTACTATCTTGTTCATTATTCATTTTCTTGTGTATTTCTAGTATTTCAAGGTCAGAAAAATAACCTTTCTTTATTATTGTCCTGACATGGTTACCAAGTCTTTGGTTTGTTGACTGAAAACTAGTCCATTCTTGCCAGATCTCAATCATACGTTCCTATATTCTCTTTGTGTAGGTTGGCTCCTAAAATAGCAGTGTTGTGCAAGTTGGTTGTCTTCCCTAGTCCATGTTTTGTGCTTGCGTCTCTGATTGGTGTGGTTCCTTAAATCGTCATTCGTGTACCTGAAAAAAGAACAGCCAACATTCGCAGAATGACTATCAGGTCTCCCATGTTGGGTATTAGTAGAGCACCTGCCGATCATAACACCCAAGCCTGTTGCCTGGGTCCCACATTGTGTCATATTTTGATTCAATATTGTTATCATGGGTGGTATAATGTGGCTATACCAGACCCAGGGGTTGTTTATTATCTACGCGCCTGACACGAATGTGACCGAGAACAGTTACAGTGACTGTTCACAAAAAAAAAAAAAAAAATGGATAAAATCTCAAGATTTAACTTGGTTAAAATCCGTTATTCTGCTATTTTTATATCTTATTTCTCGAAGTACCTGAACTAGGTTCAGGTGTTTCTGTGTGACTTTTATTGTTTTATATTTACTACCCTATTTTGAGACTTTATTTCCACTAAGGATGGTCATCTACTACTCGCTTGATAAAAATTAGGCTACTGATGTCTTTCCGGTTGTATTGAGAACGGTAATAGTTCTTACTTAACGCTTTCAGACTATGTCAGGTACGTATATTTTCATCGATTGAGAGAAGTCACATATGAGCCATATAGAATTTAGGGCGGTAAATTTAAACAAATCTATTTCGTGATTTTCGAAAATAATTTTGGGAATTAAAGAGTTATTATTTAAAATACAACAGTTCACTAAAAGATTTTACGAGTAACGAAAAATCAATTTTTTTTTTAAATTAAAGACAGATTGTACTGACCCGACTTTCTTCGAAACCACACAGCAAAAATTCGTTCAGCAACCCTGGTTCGATTCCTGCTTTCTAATTTTTCTGGTGGGGGTGTCTATATATATATATATATATACTAAAATTTAGAGGTGTCGTGACATTCTAGAATGTTTGATTCTGAAGTCATTCCTATATTTCTTTTATTTGTTTATTTTTTATTGACCATCCTACCTACATTCTTTCAAACACACCACTGCGATAAAAGTAACACTTAAGTCATAAAAATTTAGTGCGGTAAATTTAAACAAATTTATTTCGTGATTTCAAAATAGTTTAGCTGAAAATAATTTTAGGAATTAAAAAGTCTTCATTCAAAATACAACTGTTCACCAAATGATTTTACGAGTAACGAAAAATCAATAATTTTTAAATTAAAAACAGATTATACTGACCCGATTTTCTTCTAAAACCACACAGAAGAGATTCGTTCGGCTACTCTGTCTCGATTCCTACTTTCTATCATTATTGTTATTATTGTTATTACTCATTGAGAGTTTTTTTTTTATATCAGCGTTAGCTGATGGTCTTTCACTGGAGTTTGAGTCACAGCAAAACTCCTCAACTCTCCAGGACTCTTCTCAGTATTCTGACCGATCGCAATAATTCAATAATCCTCTAATTTCCGAGTCTTCCAGTCCCTTTATTAATAATTCGGTTATTGTACTAAGAGTACCAATTACAATTGGTATAAACGTCACTTTCATGTTCCACAGTTTTTCCGATTCCCTAGCAATGTTGGGTATTAATCCTTCTTTTCACTTTTTTTCAGTTGTACTCATGTCAGCCAAGACAACAAAGTCCACAATTTTGCAAGTTTTTTTGTTGTTGTTGATTATTATAAGGTCTGGTCGTCTGGGCGAGATTAGGTGATCCGTTTTTAATGTAAAATCCCATAGGAGTTTGAGTGTCTCATTCTCCAGGACATATATTGTGCATATACCATTTGTTTAAATGGTCAGATCTAAATTTCTTGCACAATTCCCAGTGGATTACTTTGCTCTCCCAGACGTGTGTTGTCTTATACTCTTTCTGTGCTAATCTGCTGCATGAACTAATAATTAGAAACTATATGTATATGTATTAATTATTAGTATTTTGATATAATATGATTGAATTTTTGATATAATATAACTGTGTAAATTATTTGTATTAAGAATAGTTTCTTGATACTGTAATTGTTTACTAAAGATTATTTTTGCCTAATTGAAACCATATATCTGCTAGCAAACAAATAATTATTATCAAATACGAATTTTTCCTTGAAATCATATTATTATGTATACGAACATGATCAGTTTTTGGCAGGGGTACTTGAAACCATGCACGCATAGGAGTAGAATAGTTTTAGTTTTAAATAACCCACAAAGGTTTATATGCCTATAAACAAAGAAACCAAATAATGTGTGCTGCAAGCAAATGATTATTACAGACAAATAAAAGTGGTTTGCATGTGTTTTTGATTAATCAACCCTTGTGTGTTATTTAATGTTAAACCTTGTTTATACGCATATATATAATATAATTTGTAAGCGAATTGTTTATTGGTAACATTTCTAAACGAGCTCGTGCTTATTTATTTGCAGACAGTTAAATGGTTTCAAGTACTGTTATCTAACACTAATAATTCTATTTAGTATTTTATCAATTATTTGTACTCAGTTAAATGGTTTTCAAGTATTGCTGTCTAACAACAATAATTCTATTTTCACAAAGGGAAATGTTTTCAGTTATTGTTATCTAACACTAATGTGGAGGTGCCCGTGGTGTAATGGTTATCGTCGTGGGAAATAGACACAGCGACACGAGTTCAAATCCTAGACGAGGCTGATTGCATTTCACATGGCACTAATACCCTTGGGAAAGGTATGAATCCAATTATTCTCTCTCCAGCTATGGGTAAATAGTAGGACAGACTGATTCTTCAGCCTTAGTGAAGCAACTAGTCTAGGAGAAGGAAAACTCTGAATTCAAACCTGTTAAACTCCGCTTAAAAATTGACCTTGTGTCATATCCTGCCCGAGCGGAGGGGTTGGTAAATATGGTTATCTCACACTAATAATTCTTCAAGTATTGCAAACACTAATAATTCTATTTAATATTAACCACTTTTTTACTTACTGTTAACTGGTTTCAAGTATTGCAAATGACTGAATTGTTCTATTTGACCCTATCTGTCACTATCCCTCCGGGTCAGAGTGGATCTATTTGTAACGGCAATAAAAAGATGCTTTACATTTCCTAAAGCTTTAGCACAAGAGCCTCATAACCAGACGGCTTGGGGAGTGTCCTCGTAGTGTAATGGTTAAAGCGATGGACTGTAGAACCGTAGTAGGCGAGTTCGTACTCCAGTCGCGCTATTATGTTCTCTTTCGTGCAAATACCGTTGGGAAAGGTATGAACCCCTTGTCCTCCCAGCTATGGGTTAAATAGTACAAGTACTGTTCTGCTAAGAGAATGACTTTGGAATTAAATAACCTACAAGGGTTGATATGCCATTAACCAAACCAGATGGTTTAGTAACATAACCAAGACATACATTTTTTCACCCCTCTCTGGAACTTCAGTCAGCATATTCTACAGCCCCAGTTGATAGAATGAACAAATAAAAATGATTAGAAGATTGAATACACATTTTATTTTATATGCATTCAAAAACCTGCTCTAAATGCCTGAAATTGTCTAAGTTTATTACCTTGTTTCTTAGCCACCATTTGGCTAATTACAGTATTGATGAAATGTGTTGATTATTTTATATCAGAAATGATAGGGAGTGTATGAAGTAACACGTTCTTTAATTCCTCATTTACAGAATTCCGCAGTATATATACAATATAAAGAGGTAGATATTCTAACAAGATAAGTGTAATTGAGCCACTAAATTATAAGCGGTAACTATAGCCCAGTTATCATAAAAGGAAAGGAGTATTCAAGGCCGGCACTTATGGCATCAGTTTTTCTTAATCTGGCTTTAAATGGAATGTAGCTACTTCAGTTTTGTGTATATCTTCATGGTTAAGCACACTTAATCTAATTACGTATTTGTCTTACATAGAAAAACACGAACGAGGACTAATTACAGCCTTCAGAAACGATACGGACAACACGATAGACGAAAGAATGACAATATCTAAGAAACAAAAATGGGAGGGAAAACAACTCTATGACCGCTTTAAAGGTTTAGTAAACAACATCTCACAGCAGAAAACCTGGACCTGGCCAAGAAAAGGAAACCTTAAGAGAGAAACAGAATCCCTCCTAATAGCAGCACAGGATAACGCCATAAGAACCAATCATATCAAAGCGAGAATAGATAAGACGCAACAAAACAGTAAATGTAAGCTATGTGGTGACAGAGACGAAACGATCAATCACATAATAAGCGAATGCAGCAAACTAGCGCAGAAGGAGTATAAGGCGAGACAAAACTAGGTCGGCAGGGTGATCCACGGGGAAATGTGCAGGAAATTTCAATTCGACCATACAAACAAATGGTATATGCACAACCTGGCGCCTGTCCTAGAAAATGACTCGCATAAACTCCTATGGGCCTTTAACATACAAACGGATCACCTAATCCCGGCCAGAAGACCAGACCTCATAATAATCAACAATAAAAAAGAGAATCTGCAAAATTGTAGACTTTGCTGTCCCGGTGGACCACAGAATAAATCTGTAGGAAAGTGAAAGGAAGGATAAATCCCTCGATCTTGCTAGAGAATTGAAAAAGCTGTGGAACATGAAAGTAACGATTGTGCCAATTCTGATCGGTGCCTTAGGAACAATAACTAAAGAATTATTAAAAGGCCTGGAGGACTTGGAAGTTGGCGGACGGGTAGAGAATATCCAAACGACAGCAATGCTAAGAACGGCCAGAATCCTGAGACGAGTCCTGGGGACTTGAGGAGACTTGCTGTCACTCAGACTCCAGTGAAAAACCATCAGCTAACACTGATGTGAAAAACTCTAAAGGAGTAAATAATAATACGTGGACTTTGCTGCCCCGGTGGACCATAGAGTGAAATTTAAAGAATTTGAAAAGAGGCATAAGTACCTGGGCCTTGCTAGGAAATTTAAAAAGCTGTGGAACAAGAAAGTGACGGTTATACCTATTGTAATTGGTGCTCTTGGTACAGTCACCAAAGGATTGGTACAAGGACTGGAGGACTTGGAAATAAGAGGACGAGTGGAGGCCATCTTAACTACTGCATTATTGAGATTGGCCAGAATACTAAGAAGAGTCCTAGAGACTTGAGGAGACTTGTTGTCACTCAATCTCCCGTGAGAAACCACCAGCGTTAGCAAATAATAATTATAATGACAAGAAAAAGATACACGATATGCTCCGGCAAAGCTGGATTATAGACAGTCTCAAAATGTAAAAGATATCTGAAAAAGTCATTAAGTTTATAAAGTAAATCAGGAAAAACTGGAGAGTGGAATTGACAGCAGGAGGAAAAACTTTAGTTACTGGGGAAAATCCAGAGAGGTATATTCCAGGGAGATGTGGTGTCACCATTACTATTTGTAATAGCGATTATGCTACTCATACACATACGTAGGAAATGGACAGGCTGATACAAACTTACTAAATCGACAAAAAGGAAAAGAATTGGAAACCCTAATACAGGCAATGAGAATATACAATCAGGAAATAGAGGTGGAATTTGTCAATGAGAAAATGTGCCATGCTAATAATGAAAAATGAAAAAAAAAATGTGGAACATGAAGATGACGATTATACTAATCGTGATTTGTATTTTTGGTACTGTCACCAAAGGATTATTGAAGGGACTGGAGAACTTGGAGGTTGGAGGACGAGTGGCGACCATCCAAACTACAGCATTATTGAGAACGGCCAGAATACTGAGAAGAGTCCTGGAGAGTTGAGGAGAGTTGCTGTCACTCAAACTTCAGTGAACGCTGATGTGAAAAACTCTCAAGGAGTAAATAATAATAATAATAATAATAATAATAATAATAATAATAATAATAATGTTGTGCCGCTAGCATGGACTTCCTTGACTCTCTCTCGCCATTTGTCTCTATCGTAACCGTTCTCGGCGGGTTTTTCTGGCTACATCCTGTATTATTACAAAGTTATTGTATATATGTTATAGCTAGTCGTCAAACCTTTGCTTGTCTATGTGAAGGGGTCCACAGTAGTACATCGCTTATGAGTTCGTCCTTACTTCTCCAGCAGTGTCCCGCATGTCTTGTTCGTCTAACTTGGATGGTAAGTGGCAGTACAGCTGCTGTTTTGTGTGGAGTTGTTTCGATGTCAAATAGGAATGATCAGTGCATTAGATTAACATATTTGTAAAGTATACAAGTTAAATCAATAGAAATCTTGTATGATTAATTTAAGTAATGGAACTGAAGTTGCAAGAGGCCATGAATCAGGAGGACACTTGTATTTTATGCTAATTATAATTAGTATATTTCTTCAGAGGAGTTATGCAACTGCTCCAAAAGGGAGTATCTAGAGTATGATACTAAACTGTGTATGGTGGGGAGGCAACATTTCTGGATCTCTTGCAAAAGTGAAGTTATGCCTACATATCTATTACTCCCCAGGTCCACAAGTATCTAGGTGGTAGTACCTGTTAGCGGGAGGTGCCCGTGGTGTAGTCGTTATCGTCGTAGGAAATGAACACGGCGACTCGAGTTCAAATCCTGGACGAGACTGATTGCATTTCACATAGCACTAATACCCTTGGGAAAGGTATGAATCCAAAATATTCTCCCTCCAGCTATGGGTAAATAGTAGGACAGACTAGGTTCTTCAGCCATGGTGAGGCAACTAGTCTAGGAGGAGGAAAACTCTGAATTCAAACCTGTTAAATCCGCTTCAAAATTGACCTTGTGTCATATCCTGCCCGAGCGGAGGGGTTGGGTAAATAGTACCTGTTAGCATCCCATCAGTGGGTAAAACCGATCAGTTTCAAAATTATTTCTGAAACCGTGTAATTATTTGAATTAAGAATAGTTACTGGCTCATTGGACTAGTGGGTAAGAGTGTTCACCAATGGCCCGGGAGACCTGGCTTCAATCCCAGGTCGAGTCATACCAAAGAAAAAATGGTACTTGATACCCCCTTGCTTAACACCCAGCACACAGGTACGTATCAAGGGTAAAGTGGAGCAATTCAGGGGAGGAAGTAGTGCCCTCCCCTACACCTTGGTCTGGTAGCTATTGAAAAGTGAGCCTTCGCATCGCCCTCGACTACAGTCGCCAACTTTACTTTTTACATATTATTTGCTACTTGAAACCCTATAAATGAGTAAAAATGCTCTAAAAAGTATAACAGTTTATTAATATCATTATTAGTATTAGATAAGAATAGTTGAAACCATATAATTGTGTAGAAATTCTTGATATTTGATAGGATTACTTAAAATTTTTTACGTGTGTAAGCAAATGATTATAATAAGTAAATAGAACTAGTAAATTGAAATTAAATTATTCTGTACTAATAAATGTAAAATACTAACTGGGGCATTGAGTAGAGTGCTCGCCAATGATCCGGGAGACCAGGGTTCAATCCCAGGTCGAGTTATGCTAAAGACTCAAAAATGCTACTTGAAGCAGCCTTGCTTAACATTAAAAGGTACGTATCTAGGATAAAATAGCGGTCTCCACAACACTTTGGTGTTGTAGCTTTTGAAAAGGTCGCCAACTTTATTTATTATTGGATGGGCAGATATACTTGAAATCATATAATTGTGAATAAATAATCAGAATTATATAGGGATACGTGAAACCATATTACTGAGTAAAAAATGATTATTATTATTATTAAATAGGAATCGTTACTTAAAACAATATATTAGAGTACTCATTATTTATATTGTCCAGTTGGCTGGGGCTGTAGAATACGCTGACTGCACCTCTGCAGAGGGGTAAGACCCCCTCAACGAGTGTCCTGGATATAACACTAAATAATCTGATGGTGAGGTTCCAGTAATGCTGGGGATTTGGGGAATACGGAGCACCCCTTCATTGCCATTGCTCCTAGGTCCACTCTGGCCCAGTGTGATAGCACCTGATAGGGTCCTATCTATAGGTTGAATAGAACTAACAGCATACTAATGCTAAACTGAATTGTTTGATTGAACTGAATAGCTTGAAAAAGAAATGTTAAACTGTGCTTACATTTAAACTGCGTGCTTATGCTAAACTGAATTATTTAAAATAGAACAGTCTTTCGACTTTGAAACTGTATGTACACTAAACTGAATTGTTTAATATAGAACTGTTTTGACATTTAACTGTGTGTAAACAAAATCTGTAATTATACTAAACTGAATTAGCTGAAGTAGAACTACTTGACTAAACTGAATAGCTTGAAATAGAAATGATTTTCACAATGAAACTTTACTTACATTTAAACTCCGTGCTTATGCTAAACGGAATTGTTTGAAATTGAACTGTTTTTGACATTGAAATTGTACTTACACAAAACTGAATTGTTATAACTGTTTGAATAAAGTGAATAGTTTGAAATAGAAAAGTTTTTGACAATTAAACTCTCTACTCATGCTAAACTGTATTGTTTTAAATAGAACTGATTATTTATATAAAAATGGATTGGGCATTAAGTAACCCACAAAGTTTGATATGCCAAAAAAACCGAACAAACAACAAACAACAAACATTATTTATATCAAAAACTTCTACTTAAACCAAAAATTGTTTACAAAGATAATTATCACTTGAAACCATAGAAGTAGGTGAAAATATTTGTATTAGATAGGAATACTTGAAACCATATAACTTTTTGAAAATTAAATGTAAGTTATGTTTTAGAAACAGGTTCAAGAAGCTACAATTGTTTACACATGATTGTTATCATTACTTACTTGAAACCTTATTATTTGCAAAAAAAAAAAAAAAAAGTACTGATTTTGGCTAAAAATAACCCCGCAAAGGTTGACATGCCGTGGAACCAACCAACCATGCAGATATTAGATTTTATCAATGTATCACGATCAGTTAACGTGGAATGTCATTCAAAACCAATTTTGAGTGGGTTGATAACTAAGCGGAATTAGCTGAAAAAGTTCATACAATGATGTCATATCTCCTGTTAATGACTTTTTTGACCAATGAGATCCAAGCTCTGCAACACCGATGGAAGATGTGTTTGGAACACAAGAGGAGCTATGTTAACAAATAAACCTTATTGGGTCAATTTTCATGAGTGTATCTTGGGATTGGAATTCGAATTCGCTTACTTCGATTCTACAGTCCAGCGCTTTAACCATTACACCACGAGGTCATCCGCAAATAAATGACTGATGTTTGATTTAATTGTTAGTGATAGATAGCAACACTTGGAACTATTTCACTTTGTTGACTTATGTTTACAAAACATATACACCTAACATATGTATAAACCGGATTTGGCATTCAATAACCTACAATGGTTGATATACCATAAAACCAAACCAAACCATTTAAAGACCCTTATATATAATGACTCTCATCTCTATAGATTGCCACTTAGCTATTTTAGTAGGCCCTGTATCAATATCCAACTTGAATATTTTTAAGCTTTTCTCCGTGCACGTAATAGCAAAGTCGTAAAACTTCAATAACCACGGATTTAAGAAAACATAAACCAATTTGTTCCAGGGAGCATAAAATTCAGAGACTCCACCAAGAATTAACTCATCCGTTAAAACTTTTATAGAGCAAAGGTTTGCAAAGCCGAGTTTAAACCGTTCAGGAATTCAGGTTTTCCAGTAAACGATATCGACGTTACCTTACTTCAATTAGGCAAAAATCAACACCAAATTTTACTTTTTTTTTTTTACATGTTCCTAGTTGCTGTTATATTTAATTTTATTCACAGATTAAAAGCAAATTAGTAATTAGAAGCAAATAAGTATAAATTAATTGGTGCGTGTCAAAAATATTTCCGTCTTTTTAGTTATAAAAATTTTTAAGTTATTAAAATTTTTTATTTTCCTCGATTTTATTCGTTGGATTTATAACGGAAAGGTGGAACGGATTACCTTCACGTTATAATTAAAAGAAAATAAATGAATCGGAACGAGATATCGAAAGGTTTTCAAGAAGCTTTAATGACAGCCAGAATAAAGGATAACTTTTTGCTGCAAGTCTCGTAAGAAGGAAGAAATAGTTATCGAGTTGAGAAAGAATCACAGCAGCTAAATGTCGGAGCGAAATATACGTCGCTGTAGACATGGCAAATATTGAGTTGCTGATTTTAGAACCGGAGTGAATGTTTAGCTATCGATGTGTGGTCCTGTTTGCTGTAGAAGAGAAGTATGATGGTCTCCAGAAAAGGCGGTCTATAAATGAAGTAGCTGAATCGTCAGAGGCGGAATTAATTCGTCTAGTTCATTTGCAACTGGGAACATTTGGGTTTCGAAGTGTAGACCCAAAGATCCATGAATTAGACGGTTTTCCTCGTGGTGGTGAATTGATGCTGGTAAAGGAGCGGACAGAAATACGTCCGTCCCGTCTGAAGGATTTTTAGGAAGAGATTGATTGGCGTTCTTTTGCCGTCTTTGAATTGCCCAGGAAAGGCCCCAGCAGAATGGGATAA
Organism: Sepioteuthis lessoniana; assembly: GCA_963585895.1. Classification (NCBI taxonomy): domain Eukaryota; kingdom Metazoa; phylum Mollusca; class Cephalopoda; order Myopsida; family Loliginidae; genus Sepioteuthis; species Sepioteuthis lessoniana. Next base: position 90,445,979 of record OY757920.1, read on the forward strand.
GTAATCCTTATTGGGTGAAAATATCAGATGAAACCAACGGTCAAGTTAATTTACGCGCCAAACAAAAATTCGAAGTTCTTTCTGCTACAGACTTACGAGGTACCTTTAATAAGTTTCCAGACTTTTTTGTACAGGCATTTAAAGTTGTCGTAGACTCTTGAAAATTCAGTATGTTATTGCTATACATCTTACGAGATGACGGATCAATTTTTATGATTTCAGGTTCAAATAAACAGCTACAGCAGGAATTGGAATACACCCTACTAAGACCTGATTGTCACAGCCGGTGAAATTCAAAAATGCAATCTGGACGTCAGGACGCTTTAGAAGAACGATATGCAATAAAATTCTGTTTAAAACTTGGAAAAAATGCCACATATGGGATGCTTCAGACTGCTTTTCGAGCATCAGTTCTTGAGTGGCATAAGAGATTCAAGGAAGACAGAGAGTCTCTGAGGGATGATGAGAGGTGTGGGAGGAGTAAGGAAGTCAGAGACAAAATGTGCACAGTTTGATGTCAGTGTAGGAACTGTACACACAATTTTTTGCGAGGAACTGAAGATGCAGAAGATTTGCGCGAAGTTTGTCCCAAGGGTGCTCAGAGAAGATCAGAAAGAAAGACGTTGTCATGACAGCAGGGAGATGGTCAAGCTGATCAATTCAGATCCCGCAGTTCTTGATGCTCTGGTAACCTGCGATGAAAGCTGGATCTACTGCTATGACTCAGAGACCAAGAGACTGAGTCTCCAGTGGAAGCATGCTGGCTCTCTCAGACCCCAGAAGGCTAGACAGATCAAATCCACCCACAACCATTTGAGGATCCTTTTTTTTTGACAGCACTGGCATGATCTACATGCACTGGGTTCCCACTGGACAGACAGTCAACAAGGAATACTATGTTGAGGTTTTAAGAGAGTTCAGGAAGAGATTCCGTCGGAAGAGGCCAGCACTCTTCAAATCGGGTCGGTGGCATTTCTACCAGGACAATACACCAGTCCACAACACCATCCTTGTCACAGACTATTTTAACAAGATGGGCATCAAGACAATACTTCACCCTCCCTATAGTCCATACCTTGCTCCCCGTGACTTTTGGTTATTCCCTAAGCTCAGAGGCTGTCGTTATGAGACAATTGAGGAGATGAAGGAGGCTGTGACAAAGGTCATTTACACGCTCTCACAAGAGGACTTCCATGAGGTCTTCCAGAAGTTGTTGGAACGGTAGAACAAGTGCATTGCAGCCGGAGGAGATTACTTCGTAAGGGACTAGAGTTTCATGTGTGTACTATCAATAAAAGTGCCCATACGAAAAAAGTCTGGAAACTTGTGGTGTGCTCCTTGTATATTTAATGTTATTTATACATTAAATTTACATTTAATTTTATTCATAGATTAAAACCAAATATTCATTAATGTGAGTCAAAAGCATTTTCTTTTTTGTAATGGTTATTAAAAGTTTTTTTAATTACTAAGATTATCTAAAGTATGTTTTTAAATCAAAAGTTTTTTTTTTTGCTTTTAAATTACTAGTGTTATGAAAAATAAATTTTTTCTCAAAAGTTTTTCCAAAGTATTTTTTTGCATTATTATCATTAAGCTTATAAAAAGCGTTTTAATAAATTATTTATGTCAATACTACTATATGAATGCACTACGTGGACGTTAACTAATTGGACGGAGAAAAGCTTGACGGCAACTACACAAAAATGCTGCGAGCAATATTGAACAAGTCCTGGAGGCAACAACCCACAAAGCACCAGCTATACGACCACCTACCACCCATCACGAAAACTATCAAAGTTAGACGAACCAGACATGCAGGACACTGCTGGAGCTAATAAGTGATGTTCTCCAATGGACCCCCTCACATGGCCGAGCAAAAGCAGGGCGATCAGCTCGAATTGACATACAGCAGCTCTGTGAGGATACGGGATGTAGCCCGGAGGGCCTGCCAGAAGCAATGAACAATAGGGTTGAGTGGCGAGAGAGGGTCAGGGATATCCGTGCTGGTGGCACGTCAAGATGATAATGATGTTATCAAAATTATTTTTGGATTAGATTATTTTAATTTGGTTGGGTTGGGTTGGGTTAGGTTGGGTTTTATTGGATATCAACCATTGTAGGTTATTCAATGCAATGTCCTATTTATACGTATATATCAAATGCATACGATTTGTAAACACATTTTGTTGTTAGCATATTTACATGAGTCTGAGGTCATTCTTTTGCACCAAGTTAAATGGTTTCAAGTATTTCTATTTAAAACAAATAATTCTGTTTATTATTAATAATTTTTTTACACACAGTTAAATAGTTCCAAGTATTGATATATATAAATAACAATTCCAATAAACACCAGTCATTTGTTTACACAGTTAAATGATCAAACAGTTCAATTTCAAACAATTCAATTTAGCGTAAGTAATTTGTTTGCACTCAATTAAAATCTCAAACAGTTCTATTTGACCCATAGGTAGGGCCCTATCGGGTGCTACCACCCCGGGTCAGAGTAAACCAGGGAGTAATGTCAGTGAAAGTATACTCCACATTCCCCAAAGATTCATTACTGTAGCCTAACTGTCAGATTGTTTTGAGTCATTAACAGGACACTCGTCGAGGGATCTTACCCCTCTGCAGAAATGCAGTCGATATCTTCTACTGTCCCGACTGACTGGTTAGTTAAAAACGAAACCATTTTTTATATACCCCAATTATTAGTTAATGAGGTATTTTTTTTAATTGGGTTTATCGGTAGTATTTTAGTTTTTAATTATTTTTGCGTATCTAAATCATTCTCGCATTTTAATTAATAGAATTTTCAAAATATTCCTGCTTTTAATTACTTAGCATAAGTATGCAGTTAGTTCTATTTAACCCATAGATAGGGCCCTCACCCGCACGCGGGAGAGTTTCTACATTGAACATTACATGTTATATTATTCTCTGGAGGAGTAGAAGAAGCTGGTAAATTTATCCTTGATGTTTATCCGACCCATGTTATCACAGGTAGGATTTACTAAACACATACGTCAAAAGTTTAATTGATCCTCATGATGACAGAATTATAAACCACACAAAAAAATTGCAATAAATTAAAAGGTTTTCGTGCTTGTGTAAGTAATTTTAGCTGTTTTTTAATCGTTTCCCACTGACTTTATCTTTACTCGCCTTATTTCCCCTCTCCCTTTTTTCGACTTACTAACTAAACATTTCTGACATTATGAAACAAAACAAACGTTTTCAATAATCAGACTCGACCAATGTGTACATTCCTAGATATGATACATGCATATACAAATAAATAGATAAATAAAAGGAGACGGGCTTAGCACAACGGTTATCGTCGTAGGAAATTGAATCATCGACGCGAGTGACAATCTTAGAAGCAGTTGTTTGGGTTTCCTTTTATTTTCTTGAGAAAAGCACGGAACCATTGATTTCCCTCGAAAACTATGGGTGAATAGTAAGGAAGACTGGCTCTTTAGACTTGGTTAAACAACCAATCTAGGAGAAGAAAAATTCTGAATTCAAACCAGATTTATTCAGATTTAAGAATATTGTTTTTGTGTCACATCCTAACCGTAGTGGACTTTTTTTCTTTTTTTTTTTTAAAGAGGCACGTTTCGTTGAAAATGAAATCAGCAATCCCAGTGACAATCTTTCACTTTGCGCTAATGCCCTCGGGAGAAGCATGAATTCAATGAGTTGGTTAGATTTGGTTCTTTTGCTTTGCTCAGGTAGCAAATCTAGGAGAAGAAAATCTTTGAAATCAAAAAGACTTTTATTCACAAAAAAAATTGACCTAGTGTCACATTCTGCACATCGTGAAGGGCTTGAGTAAATCCATTCATATACAAATAAAAAGTTGGCGACCGTAGTCGAGGGTAACTTGAAGGCTCCCTTTTCGATAGCTACTACACCAAGGTGTGGGGGAGGGCTTGCTCCTTTCCAAGGATTTACCCACTTTACCCTTGATCCTTATCTTATAATGCTGAGTGTTAAGCAAGGAGGCATCAAGTATCATTTTTTGAGTCTTTGGTACGACTCGACCTGTGATTGAACCCAGGTCTCCCGGGTCATTGGCGAATACTCTAACCATGATGCTAATGTCTGTCTACGTATTATAAGTACACTAGCAAAGATACCCATCGTTGTCCATGTACCAAATATATCGTAACTGTTTTTATTATCCTTAAATGATTTATCGCGAGTTTTTATGTTCCGAAATTATCCGTTAAGAGTGCGTGTTAAGCACGAAAAGTATATTTTTTCACTTGCGTGTAACTGCATATTCAGGATGACATGATAGAAGGTAAATTATATTTAGGATCGAAACTAATGACTGGTTTGTTTTGTTTTGGTTTAATGGCATATCAACCATTCAATGGACCTCAGAGCAATGGCAATCAAAGGGTACTCCGCATTCCCCCGAAGATCCAAAATTACTGGAGCCTCGGCATCAGATTGTTTAGTGTAATTTGGGCAGTCTGGGTTCTTTACTCTTGGTTTGGTAACCAGTCTAGGAGTAGGAAATCTCTGCACTCAAACCAGGTTTTATAATTGACTTTTTGTCGCATCCTCTTCGTCGTGGTAGGAGTTAGGTAAATACATGCTTTGTAGAAAGAAAGAAAGAAAGAAAGAAAGAAAGAAAGAAATGTTTGATAAAAAAGGAACATAATGCAAAAAAAAAAAAAAGAAAGAAAAATAATAAAGGAAATAGAGAAAGAATAAGAGACAGAATCAGAGGGTATAAGTCATTTGTTTGCGCTCTGTTTAAATTTCAAACTGTTCTATTCGACCCATGCATAGGACTTTTTCAGGTGCTACCTTTCTGGGTCAGAGTAGAGTTGGTGACAATGGCAATGAAAGGGTACTCTGTATTTCCCAACTTCAGCATGACTGGAGTCTCACCATCAGATTCCTTCGTGTCATAAACAGGACACTCGCCACTCGGGGGTCTTACCCCTCTACAGAAATGCAGACGATGTATTCTACAGCCCCACCCAACTGGGCTTCAAACTAATGAGAAACGAATACTTTTGATTTATGCTTTAACATGGAAGTCGATATTGGTCACTAGAATGTGTTTACGTCGATAATGTTTTCTTCTCGTGTGTCATAATTATTGCCGCGAACTTGTGGCATTTTTGTGAAACTATATCCATGAGTTTTCTTTGAATACTGTGTAAATTGTGTGCTTCAAAACATAATGAAAACTTAATAAATTCTTACTTTTACTTGAAACAAACCCTGTAAAAACCAGGAGAAATGTTAAATTATGTAAAATTTATCAGCCAAAATTTCTGACAAGTGCATATTATAGACATGGTATTTTTTATTCAAGATTTTTTGCCTATTATTTAGAGAGCGTATTGTAAATGGTTGCGTATTATACATGAATAATTCGGTAGTTCTTTTTGTATGTACATAAGTATTGTATGTATCAAATAGTATTGCAAAAAAATCCATACACATGAAAATTCAATCTGGTTAATGATGTTTTTAATGGATACTTATACAACTAATGAAAATAATACAATTAATTATTTATTACAAAACTCTACACTTTAATGGATACTTATACAACCAATGAAAATAATACTATTAATTATTTATTACAAAACTCTACAGTTTAATGGATACTTATACAACTAATGAAACTATAGTTTAATGGATACTTATACAACCAAGGAAAATAATACTATTAATTATTTATTACAAAACTCTACTGTATTGAATTTCTATAAAAAATTAAGTTACATAATAATACAAATGGCATACATATACTTGGCCAAATGAGTAGAGTGTTTGCCAATGGTCCGGGAGACCGGGGTTCAATCTCCGGGTCGAGTCATACCAAAGACTCAAAAAATGGTGGTTGATGCCTCCTAGCTTAGCACTCAAGACTATAAGGTAAGGGTAAAGTGGAGAAATCTAGGGAATGGAGTAGCACCCTCCCCTACACCTTAGTGTAGTAGCTATTGAAAAGGGAGCCTTCGGGTCAGCCTCGACTAAGGTCACCAACTTTACTTTTATATATATTTGGGCTTTTATACGCTCATATATTTGATTACATTGTTTCAATTCTATTTGGTAATAAATAATACCTAATATTTTAAAAGTCTTTGGTATGTCGAAGCCTGCGATTGGACCCAGGTCTCCCAGACCATTAGCGAATACTCTACCCTCAAGACCACTGAGCCGGTTTAACTTGTAAAAGAAGATATTTTTATATTTTTGATTGGTTTGTTGGATGGTTGGTAGTGTTTTATGGTAAATCAATCCTTGTGGGTTATCTAATGCCAAATCTTGTTGAATGAATACATTCAAATGCTTTCAAGTATTGCTATCTGATATTAATAATTCAATGAAGAATCAATCATCTGTTAGGCTAGTCGGCTGTGGTTAACAAATACGACTGCATTTCTGCAGAAGGGTAAGACCCCGACCAACGAGTGCCCAAGTTTGGTTTGGTTTGGCTTTAAGGCATATCAACCTTTGTTGGTTATTTATTGCTAAATCCATCCTTTTTTTTAAACATATAAACAGTTCTATTTCAAACAATTCAGTTTAGCCAAAATACACTGTTTAGTTTTATTTGACCAATAGAGAGGGCCCTATCAAGTGCTACCACTCCGGACTAAAGGGGACCTGGTAGTGATGGCAGTGAAGGTGCACTCCACTTCTCTAAAATTCCAGCATGACTGGAGCTCCGCTATCAGATTGTTTAGTGTCATATCAGGATACTCGTTGCGGGGAGGGTAACCATTTTCTAGAGAAGTAGTCGATGTAGTCTACTGTCCCAGCAGACTGGGCCAAGTACGGTCGGAATTAAACATTTACATGCTAGGGCTTGACACGACCAGCGGATTAATCAAGATCGGGCCTGTTCGACCCCCACCTCGTCTAGCCCAATAAGGGCCTAAGTGTTGTGTTGCACGTAACTTGACCTCTTTTTTGCATGGCCAAGTACTGCTCAACCACGAGGATCCCGTCTTTAAGCTTCATGGGTCGCCATCCACGGCCAACAGGTGGCCACGTGGGGAGGGAGAATTTTACCCCTCAGCAGAGGCGCTGTCGGTGTATTTTACAGCTCCTGCAGACAGGGCGTAAGTGTATATATGACATTAAACAATCCGATGGTGAGGCTTCAGTAATGCTGGAGCTTTGAGGGATGCGGAGTATCTCTTCATCGCCACCGCTGCCAGGTCCACTCCGGCCCGGAATTAAAGCATCTAAAAGGGTCCTATCTTTGAGGCGAATAGAACTATTTGACTTTTAAACAGAGT